>CABEEJ010000638.1:122258-179022 GCA_901482245.1 Timema douglasi
GTGTTACTGTGTGTATATATAAACTAGCTTTTTCGTTGGGGGCTCCACCCCTAAAAAAAACCTGTGTGTTTTCTTTCCAAGTGGATGTAAACTAATGTAATTCCAGAGCCGTTTTTTTGATAGGTCTTAACGTTTAGTTACAAAAGAGCTCAAAAGAACGGTCCGCATTGACTTTAAAGTTGCTCTGCCATTTAGAATTTTTTTCGGGGATTAACATTTTTAACTTTTTAGAATTTTCCCGTCGGTTACAGGCTAGAAGCTATAAGTTTGCCAAATTTCAAGTTTCTAGCTCATCTGAAAGTGGGTACACATTAATGTCAGTGAGTAAGTCAGCCATGTGGCTTTATAGAAGAGTATAATAATATATCTGTGATCAGATGGCAAAACCTGATTTGTGCACTTTTGCTAATTTTTCAAGAGAGCTATTTTTAATTCAGAGATAGTTTGAATCCTTCTAGCAGATTCGAAATGATAAAGATTATATGATTGCTGTTAATTTTCATTAAACCATACATATAAAATATTATGTTTAAGTTTTGTTGCTAAGTGTTGGCCACAAATCAAGATTTTTTCACTTTTCCAACATATTATGTTTTGCCATCTTACAACAATGTATATAAGATTTGTTTGGTAAGTTGGGAAAACCTGATAAGTGAAATAACTAAATATTTTGAGGCTATGAAAAAAACACAGAATTCTTGAGAAAATCTTATTTTCATTATGACAAATTGATGTTCTTATACCAACCTTATATTAGTTATCGTCTTCGAATTGATCTTGGATCTCATCAAATTCTAAAGCTCGACCAGAAATAGGCAGCTGCTTATAGAAATCGTGGCAATCTTGATCTATTAGAGTTAACATGGACACTAAGTCCCGCTTTTTCAGGGGATTTATACCCAAATGTTGATTGTATGAGCGATTAACAGTTGTCATTGTTTCACCAAGAGTAGGCTGTTGCTTGCCGAGTATCCTTCGCCTTACACCTCTCTTGAAGTTAACAACTTTGAATGGCTCTACTTCATCCAACGAATACTTGTATTGTATTACACCAAAATCAGGTGTATAGCGAAGCCATCTTATTTTCAGCCACTTCACTTTATTCCTATCATTGTCTTCTTTCCGGTGAATGAGAATATTTGTTAAGAGCTTAGAAAATGCCCAAAACAAAGAGGTCATTTTGGGTCATTTCAGTGACACTAAAGGGTTTCTGTCCTCTGACCAGTCTTACAAACTGAAACCAGTCACGAGGAACCATAATCTTCATTTTCCGATCATCAATTTTCTTTTTAGCTCTCTCTATTCTCGAGTGATCTAAAGCAGATAGCCAAGCATTCTGACCACAAGACCACAGAGGTGGTCTTAATTTACCACCAACACCCCCACCACCACCACCACCACCACCACCACCACCACCACCACTACTACTACTAATAATAATATACTAATGTACTTACATGATGAATCAATGTCTGGGTTTGAGGCCAGACTGGTTTTCTCGACGATATCCTCTATAGGAAGGACCCTGTAGGTTTTTCCACGTCTCGTTTTCTTTCCTCGCTGTTCATATTTCTCCGGTTGCCAGGTTGGGTCCTTGTCGGAATCTCCCAAAATGTCTGCCTAATAGAAACAAACAAACACAAATAGGCTAGTAATAATAATAATAATACTCATTATTAATACTACTATGGATAATAAAATATATAATTTTTGAACAGCACATTTATCACTGAAAATGCATTGTTCAAACAAAAGAGTTAGTTAAACAATGAGTTATTTACAAACATTTCATTTTTGTGGACATTTTAACCATCACTTACTTAAAGTTTCATGGTAGTTTTTATGTCACGCCAAAACTTGAGCATAGATAAGCTTTGTTATTCCACTAGAGGTTTTTAAAATCTAGAATAGGTTACAATAATAGCAAAATAAAATAAAAAGCTAATGCTGTAGGCTCCATACATCAATGTTTTCAATGGCTTGAATTGTAATGGAAAAAATAATAACTTTTAATCTGAAACTTACCATCTTCACTTGGTTTAGTAGCCTATTTTCATTTTATTGGTATTGACTTTTCACCTAGGTTAGGTAAAATAGCCAAAAACGAGTTTACTCACAAAAGGAGGACATTACAATCAGGTGTATATCTGAAATTTATGTCAGGAAACTGGTTAAGTAATTACGTTAGTTTTGTATGTTATAGCCACACAATTGTCATATCCTTTATGCTTGACTGGTCACAAACTGTAAAATTACGTCCTGTAATACCTAATAATGTAATAATGCAGCCATAATTTTGTTTTAAGTCTATTTAAATGGTTTGATTTTGAAACCGAATGATTTTAAATTCTAAATCAATCAATCCCGAATATGTCAATCAATCAAAAAATTATATTATAGTATCAAGGCTATAAAATAAAACACGTTTATAAGTATGCCTAATAATTTTATAATAACAATAAAGTAAATAGTAAGAACTAGACCCTATATTAAAATAATTTTTCTAACCAATAAAAATGAATTCTCCATATCTGGGGAGATTCTGATTGGCCTAGTAGATTCCACTGTGTCTGGTCTGGTATCTTTATTACTTCCAGCAATATCAAATAATGTCCTGGGATGTATGCTTATTATATTGTTTGTGCCAAACTCTTCTTAATTCTTACACTGTATCTTGTGTAGTATGAGATTACCTCGATCAATAAACTCCAACTTACAACTTTTACACACCAACAATTTCACTTTAAATTAAAAAACCACAGGAGCTCAACAGTCAAATACATAAACACACCACTATGCATAGTCCAACATAACCTTAAACAGTATAATTCAAGTGTTGCCGACAGAAAATCTAGTTTCTCCAAGATGGAAAAACCAAATACAGTAACATATAAATTTTTGATTGTTTAAAATAAATTAATAGATGAATCAGCTAAGTGGCAAAAACACACATCTCAACGTATCAGCTTCTGCTACCTTGAATATTTTTCTTAAAATAGAATATTTCACACGACAAAACCAAATATGTTATTATTATTAGCACCGCATCTTACTACCCGTTCGGGTTATACGCACTTACGCTAATGTGTAATGGTAGGGTGATTGTGAGATGAAATGGAGGACCTACAGTTTAACGTGGAATCCTAACCACGATGGAGGCCTGGCATTCCCCACATTCACAATATGTCTTGTCAGAGGTGAAGGAAGGGTTTGGTAATCAGATAAATCTTTGCCGGGACCGAGGATTGAACCCCGGCCGCCAGCATAGAAGTCTGACACCTTACCCTTGGACCGCCAGGTCACCATGTTAACATATCACCTTCAGCCACTTACAAATTACTTCAAGTTGGAAAATAATTAAGATGACCAAACCAAAGGTCTTACATAAATATATACTCCTGCCTTCTTTAAAAATCTACATTTTCTAAGATATAATAGGAGTAAAGATTCATAAGTCAACTACCACAGGGCGTAAGACATATCCGATTATGCCATATTATAGATAATTATGAGTGGAATATGAATATACTAATAACTCAATTTTGTAAAATAATAAATATATCAGGTTTTCCCATCTGACCCCAGATATAGTATAATATAATTCTACAGACGAGAGCGTTAAAGAGCCACCAAAGTCCCGTCGAACGGGAAGGGGTCCAATCTATACCTCGAAACTGCCCTTGTTTTCCGCTGCCATGCACATGCGTGTTGATGCGTAAATCATCGGACAAAATGGTGTCATGTAGTCACAGTGGTGGACTCATCACAGACAGACGGATGGACGGACGGACAGGGTGGAAACCCCGTCATGTGAAACGCCTCATCGTGGCCAACAAGTCTGCCTGTGATGGGCCATGCGTGAGAACGTCACTAATATTGACCGTGGTGGCCACAACAATCCACTCTCCCGGGGAAAACAGGGATATGCCTTATCAGTATTTGGTGGGAGGTTTTTCCCAAATTTAAATAGTTCTTACGACTACAACTATAGGAAGAAATGGTTGTTTAAATCAAAAGTATTTATATTATGATAAATTAGATATATTTGAAATAAAAATTAATATAAATAAAAATATATTAGGAATTGTATACATCAACTGTAAACATATATAAATTGATTCTTCTTTCTAGGTAAATCTGTTCTGAGACAGTTATCAACCGGACATCTTCCATAATTTTCCTCTGCCCTGAGCGTCTTCTTTCATACTTTTGTAGCTTCTTTCTTTCTTGATATCTGTTAGAATTCCAAACCTTCTTCTTCCTCTATTTACCTCTTACCTTCTCCTTCATGATCCTCTTCATTAAACAAGACCTACGTTGTGTGTGGCTCAATCAAGAAGTTTTTCTCTTCGTTATCATCCTTACCAAGTTCCTTTTCCTCTCCTACCCTCCTCAACACTTCCTCATCCCTCGCCCTGTAACCATTTCACCTTCTCCACAACCACATTTCAAAACCCTCCAAATATCTTTGTTCCCTGTTTCTGATTGTCCACATCTCAGATCCACACGTCACCACACTCCACACGCAATACTTTGCAAACCTCTTTCTTAACTCAATCGTGATCCTTCTCGCTGTCAGTAATCTCCTCACCCTTCCATATGATCCCCTCCCCATGGTTATCCTGCTTTTAACTTCCACCTAGACTATCCATTCCATGTCACAAAATTTACCAAATATTTGAAAGTCCTTACCTGTTCTAGTTTTATTAAAAATATATTTAAATTAATATTAGGCACATATTAGTAACCATTCCTCCATATTGTTCATATATAATTTTAAATATTAAATATTTACAAGGGAAGTAAACCAGTCACTTTTGTCTTTGTGGTTTTATGCTTTCTTAGTGAGCGATTCCGATTCAACCTTTTCACAGGATCATACCTAATTCATTACTTAGGAATGGTATATGTGTGTGTGTTGGACGTGTGAGTTCATAAGATATTCAGAGATATCATAAATACAGTTGAAGTTTTTCGTGGTTGATTGATTGTATTGTTTGTACTATCAATTTGTACCGGTGGCTGGGTTTTTGATAGCTCTGAGAGAATGGCAGTCTCACAAGTCTATGCTATATTTTGCCTTAAAACAATAATGCGAACGAGAACACTATTGAATACTTCCTGTTAAACACTCTTGTAGGACTAATTGCCTAGACGATCTATCTCACGGCGCGGAGCTTACATCCCCAAACATACCGAAATAGAATTTACAAGGATACTTCCTGCTCTGTAATAATGTAAGATTTGTTGCCTAGACGATATATCTCACGGCGCTAAGACCCACCACATCCTGAGATAATATTGAATACTTCCTGCTCTGTAATAATGTAAGATTTGTTGCCTAGACGATCTATCTCACGGCGCTAAGACCCACCACATCCTGAGATAATATTGAATACTTTCTGCTCTGTAACAATGTAGGATCTGTTGCCTAGTAGATCAATCGCACGGCGCTAATATCCCAACACATCCTGAGATAATATGGAATACTTGCTGCTCAACATTCGTGAACGATCTTTCACACAGCATTCATATGCACACCTAGATTTCCTCTATAGTTAAAAGTTATATTCTAAATAGCGATAAGTATGATTTACACAAATTAACTATAAAACAATCCTTTCCTGATGCCACATCTAGCTTTCCTATTGAGTTATACGAGTTATCTTAAAGTTACAAACGTTATTAAAATTACTTTCATACATCCATGCGTCAGGTCATGTAATCTGCAAAAGCCACTTCCAATAAATAGTATCATTACCGATAAAATAATAATGATAAAGTAAACCCATTTCAATTTTGAAAGCATACAAAACTATAAGTTTTTAAATTAACTTTTCACTGTATTTAAATATATCTAATCGCATTAGCTTTAACAATATATCGTATATTAGGGATTTAAGAATGGGATTATGTATGTAATTATAACCATAATACAGATATATATAATTATACATAATATATGAATTGTATTTATCGAATAAAATAATTGTATCTAACTTTCTGAAAAATGCAATAAACTATAGTCTCTAGAACCAAAGTATCACAAAATATAGCCCGATCCCATTTGGATAGGAAGTATTTTTTTTTACCGTTATAAAAGTTACTAGTACCATTTTTATTTATTTTTACCTTTAGTTATATAATCTGTAGGTGTCAATTATTTAAACAAGTCTTTAATTTTATTTTTTAAAGTTTATGCCTTGGTGAGTTCTTAACTGTTACTTAGTCATTTAGTTTTCAACACTTGCTAGTTTTTGTTAGGTGCTTCATCTTGTGACTTCAAATTGATGAAAAAGGATATAAGCCGGTAATGGCTTTGCCCAAGAGTTGAAGCTAGCGGAGCTGTTCTTCCTTCCCCGCTCGACCCCTGTCATCAACTTTAACATCATCCCTCCTCTTTATGACCTTCGGTTAATGTTTTCTTTATTCTTTGCTCAACTGATTTTCTTCGACTTCAGAAAAATAAGGTTCGAGATAAAGCGTTTGTAATTCCAGTAGATTAGAAGTATTTCCCCCTTCCCCCTCACCTCCCTCACACATACGCATACACACATACACAAAACCCTTACCAAAGGATTGTTCTCTTTCTCTCGTGCTCTTCGTCTTACTACCCGTCCTAAATACCCGTAAATGTAGACTAATTAGGTTAAGAACAAGGAGGGTAGAATTTAGAAAGAGTTAATATTCTCATGGGAAAAGAGTGGAAGACTATAACACTCAGTCGAGATTCGAACCTCCAACCTTCCCAGGCATGACGACACTGGCACCTTCGTCAGTGTTCCTACAAGCACGAATTTCACAAGAAACTGTGTGTGTGTGTTTGTATAAAATCTTATTTTCATAGGCAGGGCCTTAACTACAGTTTCACATGTTCATACTTCAAGTAATGTGATCTGCAGCTGTCACGTGTTCGATATTATCATTACATATAAACTAACAATATTATTAATATAGTAAAATTTTATAAATGTTACAGTTCAATCCTCGGTCCAGGTAAAGATTTATCTGATTACCAAACCCTCCCTTCACCTCTGACAAGACATCTTGTGAATGTGGGGAATGCCAGGCCTCCACCGTGGTTCTGATCCCACGTTAAACTGTAGGTCCTTCAGTTCATCTCACAATCACCCTACCATTACACATTAGCGTAAGTGCGTATAACCCGAACGGGTAGTAAGACGCGGTGCTAGTAATAATAATAATAATAATATAAATGTTACACGCACACGCACTAGTATCCATGATATATGTTAAGTCGTGGCTCTTAATAAGATATGAATTTATACATTTTAAATTAAATGTAATTTTAATTAACACATGTATCTCTTCACCTCTTACCATTTCAATGGTACATTCGTATCTGCTACCAATCCCTACGAATAGTAACCGATTATATGAATGAATAGATAACATTTTTATAGCTTACATGAAAATAAACGCAGATATCCAATATTAATCAAGGTGCATTCAACTTAAATTGATCAAAATTAACATAAGCATTGAAAAGTTAAATCTATAGAATATCGTGATTGGCGAATTAATGGATAAAAAAAAGATCTAGTGTACCTTTGAAGAGTCAGACAAAGTTATTTTATAAGTGATTCGACTATTATACTTTATTCCAGATAGGTTAAGCCACAATTAGGGATGAAAAAAAAGACATAAGGAGCTTTAGGCTCAACGTCCTTGTTTATTTCAGACACGAAAAATGTCCTGAGATTTCCAAGCTCTCCTATTTTTCCAGGTGCATGGCAAACCTGCTCAATACAGCCATGCGTAGCCACCATAGCGTTTTGTCTTAAGGAGGCCTTTTCAGTAAGCAAGAAATTTTCACGCAGATTTTCAGCTCTAACGCAATATTTAACTCTATGATGAGTTTTTTCAAAGTAAGTTTCAGCCCGAAATAAAGTACAAGGATTCCAACAGGGCTCTTTTTCCTTAACAACCATATATTTTTTAGTTTTATTAACAGGAAAAAATGTGTCAAAATATGACAATAGCCCATTTTCAGAGACTTATTAAGCATAGTTGTAGAGCTATGAGACCAGACTTTATGAAAAAGGGATCTAAATTCAGCCTTCATCTAACAAATAAAGTGATTTTTTGCTAGCTCAAAACAGATAATGTTAAGATTTTTGAGAAGCAGAAAAGGGTGAAAGGGAGTATAAGCATATAATAAATAGAGACGTATTTCCAGAAAATGTTACAAACCATTGTATTTTAAACCATGTGGCCCAAAAGCGTTTTATACTTTCTCGCTGACCGAGGTGGCCGCTCTAAGTATAACTGGCGCTATATTACATACCATGTACAACTCACGCTTGATATCTAAAAGACTAGTGATTTGATCGTTGTGTGTACACTTTTAATATTTCACAGAACACCACCACTTACTAACACATTTTACAGAATTCTTTAATATATATGTATCATTTTATTATCCTCCATTTTGTGAAGAATTTCATATTCATTCTGCTCTATAAAAAATATATTAAATCGTTCTTCCACGATATGGGCGACACAAAATGGTTTTCAAAGCGGGTTTTTATCCCCATGCATGTTGAAGGGATAGAATACTTTGGGAGGAGTAATCTAACTTCGTAAAACGTCACATTCTTTGACTTGAATGGAGGACTCTTTGTATGTTGGTCAGATTCTTTCAGACAGTTAAAATAGAAGGAAACTGTAATCGTCTTATGAAGCTATAAAAATCTTATTTCTTTATACAATCCCTAGCTTGGCAATATATCTAAAAGAAAAAATGGGGTTTTCCAGACTTTGTTCCTTACAGACGTATCCATTTTAAATACAAGATAAAATAGGAATTGCTTTCAGTAAACTTACTTCACATAATACCCTGTCCTACAATGTTGTATGATACAATTTGTAGATGTAATTTATTGGGTTGAGCGTGTAGGGAACGCAAGACAAGGGCAGTATTTTTTGAAGTTTTTATATAATTTTTTTTTTTGTCAAAAGAAATTAAATATGTACCCAGTAGAAACATAAAAGTTACATTTTCTTCACACCGTGACCTCAACATTTCTTTATTATCTGTCTCAAGGGTGTCTTGGAAATAACTGACTACTTTTTATTTTTATTTTAAAGATTCTCAACCAATACCGCTATGCTCATGATAGGTATTCAAGAAGGTTTAAGGTCCGTATGGGAAGAAAATTAAATTGAATGTTTCTACTGGAGCAATATTATTTTATTTCGACCAGATACATTTTTTTTATACAAAACGTGCGAAAACATCGTTCTTTTCTCACGTCTACAACATTCCACCTTAATGGAACTGTAGTCGTTTACCTTTTATTATTAGGTCCCAAGCACTTAAGATTATTTGTATTTTAAGTTATTTCGAAGTAATAAAATTGAATATATTAATGTATAATGTTCGAATTTTAAAACTGTTAACAAAAACAATGACACATTCTATAGTTGAGCATTAAAATATATTATCACCTAAGTCAGCGGTTCCCAACGTGGGGTACTTGCCAGGACATTTGAGGGTAAGCGAAAATATTTGATTAATGGCGGAGCGAGCTACATATGAGAGCAGTTTAAGACAAAATATTAGCCAAAAGCTATTAAATTAAACGATATGGCGGGGGACTGTGCGAGTTTTCTTCTATATTTGACCTTGAGAAAATGTTTTCAACTTCAAACAAGAAATAGTTTTTATAGTTATTAATAAATTAAATGTGTTAGTTTTTATAGTAACTTTAGTTTTTAAATGTAAAAAAATATATGCACGCTTTATTCACCTTGTTATTACATTGATTTAATCCCATTATTCGCCCATTTATTTTCAATTGCAAAAAAAAATCAGAAATAACTACTACTATAGTAATTCTGTGCTGGGGTTTGGGGTTCAATCCTCGGTCCCTGCACAGATTAAACTGATTACCAAACCCTTCCTTCACCTCTGACAAGATGTGTATTAATTACAACTTGTGAATGTGTGGAATTCCAGGCCTCCACCGTGGTTCGGATTTCACGTTAAAATGTAGGTCCTCCATTTCATCTCACAATCACCATTACACATTAGAGTAAGACGCAGTGCTAATAATAATACTATAGTAATTAAATATTTTGCTAATATTAAGGGCACAATTTATAGAAATGGGCTGCCAAGGGGTATGCAAAAAAAAAAAAATTGGGAGCCGCTGCCCTAAGTGTTTGAAACTTAAAGCCTTATTTATAGTCTACTTAATGTAGATAATTAATCTCTTAGTTGACGAATCAACAATACTTCCAGTCTAATGGGGGAATGGGTGACATCCGAATATCTATTATTAATACGACCCTTAATTATTTACTTCAAACGGGGGCCTTATCCAATATTGAGTTGAAAGTGAGTCTGTATGCCTTTTATCCATGAAAGTATATGGAAGATTTTTTTTTAAATGGGTCGCAACACAATTCTTTAATTTGGTCACGTTTCTTTCTTTCCACACATGGCGCATCCCTCGGCTTGGTCCATGTTTACGTTCGTGTACTGAAGCACGGACGAACATTGCGTGCAATTTAACGCCGCAATGCGTGCATGGTGGTGTCCACGCGCTGGTATAAGTCGAAAGGGACGCCCCTTGTTTGTTTTGTGTTTCGGTGGGACGAGGGGGTGGGGGTGGGGTTTGTAACAAATTTCTCGCACATGTTCCCTCCCCTCTCACTTCTCCTCCAACCCTTCAACCTTAATACACGTGATTTTTGCTATGTCCTCGGCGCGGTAATGGCTGGCTGCTGTAGAAGGGATATTTATCACTTGTGGCTGTATCACCGAGCAAAAATAGCTCTTCACCTACCCGTAAGATAAAATTACACCTCTTTTGTATGCAGTGTAGATTAATGTACTGGGAAAAAATCGTTGATGCGTTGTAGATTCATGTACAGAGAAAGATTCGTATGCGTTGCACATTAATGTACTGAGAAATAACCGTTATATGCATTGTAAATTGAAGTATTTGTATTCAGAAAAATTCTTTGAGCTTTTTTTTTTTAAATCTTACGTTACATTCGGGTTATTATTATTATTATTAGCACCGTGTCTTACTACCCGTTCGGGTTATACGCATATTTTCTCTAGGGTTTAATATGGAGGAAGTGTATTCATATTTGAATGGAGCTAGATTCTAGAACTATTTAGGAAACATAACCCTAAGTTAACACGACCGTGATTCAAACCCCAATCTCCCCATTACTGGCAATCCAATACGTCAATAGAGTGATGTCTAAACACTCAGAAAACAAAACGAGTAAGATTGCTGTTGCAGGATAAAAGTTTTGAGCCAAGGTCATTGTTGTATTTAATGTTTAGTCCACAATTATTTTAATAATAAGTTTAAACCAAACATTAAAGTTGTTATTATCAAACAATTGTGTTATTTTTATAATATATTATCTGTTTTAGTTTTTCACTTTTCACAAAATTACAATGTGACAACTGTTGAATTCTGTTCGAAGGATACTTTTAGATATTTTTTTTTGAGATCAACAATGGTAACATTTTAATTCGGTATCAAAATTAATATATATTGACATTTTCTATCAAGAGTGTCAGTTGAATATCCCATCTGTAACTGTGTATAAATTTAGATATTCTTGCTATTTATTTCGAATTAATTCGCGGATTAAAACCATTTTTGGTGTACATACATTATACCCCAAAATCTCTTGATTTTATATTGAGCTTTTAACGATTCACCTTTAAGAACCAGAAGAGTTTAAAATTCCAAAATCAACTATTTCTGAAATATATGGAGCCAAACAAAAAACAGAAAACGTTGAGTTATAGACCCACTAGTTATATGAAAGTTGTCATTTATAAATGAGGTTTACAAACTAATAAAACTGCAGGAAAGGATTTAGTAATATAAGGGTATATAAGTTAGTATATATTTTTTAAATATTTTATCTGTTTTTAAAACTAATTAAACTAATATTGGTACCAAAATGGTAACAAAATAATGGAACTGAGAATTATAAAAAAAAAATCAGTCAACAGGCTTCAGTGTAGGTGCCTATAAGTAAAGAGTTTTGTTGAAAACTTTCAATCAGGTCAAATAGTTTGTTTCACACACACACACACGCACACAAAAATAAATGGAATAAAAGTGAATAACTAACAAAATAGCTTCCTAGCTAAAATTGGCTATAAGCCTAGGTTATCAAATGAAAATTTTAACTATACACTCATTTTATAATTATAAGGGGGTGACCTAGTGGTCTAGGGGTAAGGTGTTGGACTTCTGTGCTGGGATCCGGGGCTCAATCCTCGGTCCCGGCACAAATCTATCTAATTGCCAAAACCTTCCTTCACCTCTGACAAGACATGTATTAATCACAACTTGTGAATGTGTGGAATGCCAGACCTCCACCGTGGTTCGGATTCTACGTTAAAATGTAGGTCCTCCATTTCATATCACAATCATCTTACCATTACGCATTAGCGAAAGTGCGTATAACCCGAACAGGTAGTAAGACGCGGTGCTAATAATAATATTAATAATAATAATAAATATAATTAATTATATGATTACGCTTTCAAACGCAACTATACATTACTAATATAAATATGATATTTTATAACATTTAAGTCTTACTACTCCCTCTGTTGGCCTTAATCTAAATTACATAACGCAGCGATACTAGCTCTGTGTGTCAGAACCGTAGCAATAGAAATGCGTTCTCAGCAAAGCCGCAATGCTGAATTCCGACTCTCCGATGTGTAGTATGCGACGCACGTGGCCACTAGCGCTCTCTATTCACACGCTCCCCCCCCTGTTGCCAACTTAACTATCAATCTTTTCCCTCCCAATGGTAATCATATACTGTGATTTCCACCTTCTCCCCTTTAACGCCCCCCTCCCCCCAAACCCCAGTAGTTCCACCGCTCTCCGCCCGTGAAAGGGAAATATATTATTTCTCACCAGTCCTCTTCATCACTGGATCGGATTTAAACCTTAGAATACAAATCAGTTTTAGAAGCTTCGTAATTCGCCACTCCTTTACTATGATGTTTTTTTTTTGTTTTATTATTTCTTATTCTCATAGCATCATATTTTCTTTGTTCACGTTCTCGTTTATTTTCTCCTATCAAATAAATGAGGTTATTGATCAAAGTGACGGTATTTTAATCTTATCAATAAAATTGTTTGACAGTGATGGATCATAATAGTGAGCTGTTTGCTATCACCAAACGAAAGAGGTTCCTTCCATTTATTTCAATAAAACATTACCTATAAAAATAAAAGTATAATAATTAAGTTTTTAAAACAATTAGCTAATTGTTTTTAAAAAACTTGCAGTGAAGCGATGTTTTTTATGAGTGTTTTTTTTATAAAATGAACTTAGTAGATTTAATTTGCCATAATGTTAAGATAAAGAATAATATCTTTGATTCAAACCGTTTTTAAACACGAAATTTTTTTTGTTTAGTGCTTCGTTGGTTCGATTTTTTTTTATTTGTATTTCGTATTTGTTCATTATACGTATAAGCCATATAAATAGATACAATGCGTATATGTCTTTACATTCCGTTATTTCTTTTTTTTCCCCCTCTCTTATAATATTACTTTAATATTCTGAAAACAAAATTCCATTCAGTTCTATTGTAGGTATATTCGTTCAGCACCACCATTTCGTTTTGAGGATTGTATTTTTCGGTCGCAATCGTAAATACAAGCCCTGTGTGTGGGTTGGGGTGAAAGTAGAGGAGGGGGAAGGGGTAAGGGTGAATGCAGGTAGAGTTAGGAAAGGGTGTGGAGGTACTACGGGAAAGAGAAAGTATAGTAGACTTGGGAAATATCACGGCAGGTAATAAAAAGTTGTCCGCCCTGCCGTTACATTTTATACGGCGTTCCCTTGTACACCAGTTTTCCTTATCGCGCTCTGTGAAGAGAAGCTTACAACCTAACTTGTTCGGTACAGTCATGACAAATTAAAGAGGATAAGAAGGGGAAAAAACTGCAGCATCATCGAAAGGGTTTTAGTTGTAGCTATTTCCTTTCCTTCGTGTTGCGTTTCTACCATTTAAAAGCTTAGGGCTGTAAACAGTTACTGTCTGTAAAGAACATCTTAAAGTATGCAACCATTGGATGTTTCTAGATGTACTTTAAAATTAGAAAGTGCAATGTTTTGAGAGAAACATCTCCCAGAATGGATTAAGGAACTTTTGTTCAATGCATTATTTACGGAGGAAGTGAAGTCTTCTCTAAACACTAAATAGCATCCAATATATTTCGAACACGAGATGAAGTTTTGACATATTTTTTTGTTTTTTTACTGCGTCTTAATAATATTCATCAGTAAGTCATTTTAATAAACTGACCCGGCTACAGACTGGAAACAATTCGTGGTGGTGGTGGTGGTGGTGGTGGTAGTATCCGTTCGAGTTATACACACATTAATTATGCTAATAATTATGCTAATGAAGTATAAATGAAGGTAGAATTTCAGAGAAAAAGCAGCCACATTTTCGTGAAGGGAATTTGGGAAAACATTTAGGAAAAATACTTCATATCTGAACAGAATTCAAACCCTGATCTGCCTGTCACCGTGAATTCACTCCAACACGACCATGTGACCACCATTGCGGGTAGTACAGTATTAGATAATGTTTTATTTCACTATGCTTGCTCAGCAACCTAGACTTTAGTACTGTTGTTATTATTATTATTATCATCATCATCATCACCGCGTCTTACTACCCGTTCGGGTTATACGCACTTACGATAATGTGTAATGGTAGGGTGATTGTGAGATGAAATGGAGGACCATACAGTTTAACGTGGGATCCGAACTACGGTGGATGCCTGGTATTCCACACATTGACAAGTTGTGATTAATGCACGTCTTGTCAGAGGTGAAGGAAGGTTTTGGTAAGCAGATACATGTGTGCCGGGACCGAGGATTGAACACAGGATCCACAGCACAGAAGTCTGACACCTTTACCCCAAGACCACCAGGTCACCTTTAGTACTATCCGATTTCATAGCTAAATATCAACAACTTTCCATTGTCTGAGAGCGTTGAGTTGTATGCGTGTGTGCCCTCTTATGAAATCCTTTACAAAGTTTATGTTTCTAGCACGTTCGTAAAATTCAAAAAAAGTTATTTCTTACGTAAAGAACCTGTGGTTTGGAGGCTACTGCAGTTATGATATTCCATGCACTAATGACCTCGTAGTTAAATGAATCATAAATAACCAATAGTAATTAAGACAGAAACATGATTGGGGTTTAAACTTATTTACAGCTTGGTCAATTATTTTTCACACTTTAAGAATAGTAATGAAAATATTTTTCGATATAGGCTTCAAAATTAAATTACAACGTTATTAAAGGAAGTTTAAAAATACTTTCTAAATTACTTAAAATGCTGTATTTTGGTCGTAAATGTCACATTGATACATTTTAAATATGTATAGGTAGTTTACAGCATTACTGTGTTCTTTCTTAAGCTCAGGATTATAAATTAACAGAATAAAATTTATCATAAGCTTGTATAAAATATATTATATAATGCACCATTAACTACTTATAGATTATAACATTGAGTTTAAAGCTAGTTAAATAAATAAAAGTGAATGTGGGGAATGCCAGGCCTCCACCGTGGTTCGGATTCTACGTTAAACTGTAGGTCCTTCATTTCATCTCACAATCACCCTAACCATTACACATTAACGTAAGTGTGTATAACCCGAACGGGTAGTAAGACGTGGTGCCAATAATAATAATAATAATAATAATAATAATAATATAAATAATAAACCTTATCACCATAAAAAGTCATGTTGATCCAAAATTATATTCCATGTGTATTATATATTTTGAGCCAAACTGTACATAAGATTCTCTTCGTAAAAGCGGTATTTGTGATGTAGAGAGAGAAAAAAAGTTGTTCTTTTTCAACACCTCAATTTGGTTCTTGGTCCTATCCCTATGTGGATTCACGAAAGCAGCTTTGAAAGTTAAATATTTTTTTTCTCGACCCAGTACATTACACTGTGTGAAATTCTACCTATGTAAAGTCGGAGATGGAAATATTGAAATAATAGAAGTGTTAACGTATTTTTTTCCTTGTTGAACAGCATTCATTTATTATTATTTTTTAGAATAAAATTGTGGTTTTCTAACTTTGCAAATATAATAGTTTGCCTTTCCACAGTTCACACGCCATTATTTTTTAATACTGTGCGTTATTAATCATAATTGCATAATGTTCAACTTAACATACTGACAGCACGTTTATGACTTTTAAAGTTAGTTAATATTTTCACATAAATGCAAGGTTATTATAAAATCTCTAAAAAAAGAGTTTGCAAAAAAAATATAAAGACATTATACTTTATGTACAGTTATATTTGGTTGTAAATACTGATAATTGTATTATTCAAGTGCTACGGGAATTTTTTTTCCCCCCTCGTTAATTAAATTTTTATTTTTTTCTGAGTGAGTATTCTACCCATTTTATATATTTTATGACATTATCTTTAGCATTTGTATGTTCACATGTTTATGAAAATACATTTATTGTTTTGAGAAATAAAACTTAACTAAGATGAGAATTCAAAGATGAGAAGAAAATAAAATATTTGTATTTTTACGATATTTTAGATGTGATGCATTGCTAATTGAATGACATTTATTTTAACCAAATCTGTTTGAGTTTGTGTACTTTTTTAACCGTAATTTGTGTGATTACTACGTGCTACTACTATTCTGTCAATATATTTTTAAAACATATTTAATGAAAACTCCGAATTCACTTAAAATAATTTTGTTAAAACAAACTAGCTTGTAACCAGAAAACCTTTTAAGGTTAGATAAACACTTTTTTTTTAATCAGAAATGGACAACACACAACTTTACGTACAGATCAAAATTACAATTTAAACAAAAAAAGAAAAATCCATCGGCTGCCCTAGAGGTAGCGTCAGGTTGATTATAGAAAACTGCAGACTGACAAATCATCAATATTTGAAATCCAAAATAACTTTCTGCCGATAGGATGGAATGCGTCACAACACAAAATTGAATTCTGTTTTTTAATGAGAACTAGAACCGCGACTGACTGAACACACATTTCAATATTCCTGCATTTTCACATCCTCAAACACGGTTAGGAAAAACACTTGCTGGCAATAGAGGTGTGTCGAGTATAGTCAGGTAATCATGGGTAATAACAAAACACACACATAAAAACTAAGGTATGTGAAAAAGAAAATTAACAGTTCTGAGATTAGTGTATGTCAGGTAGCCATATTTGTTTCTTATTTCTATTTTCAAACTAATACATGATTTTAATTAATTAGCCAACATATGATTATTAAAATAAATATTTTATTATGATTTTTAAAATATTATTTATTTTTAGCACCGCGTATTACCACCCGTTCGAGTTATATGCCTATGCAATAATTACCCCAATGGGTTAAGAATTAGGAAGGCTTAATTTAGAGTGCATCCACATTTTCGTGGAGGGAGAGAAAGATTGGAAAACCATTTTGGAAAACTATTCTTTGTGCACTCAACCGGGATCGAACCCCAATCTCTCCTTCTTAGACAGTCTAGTCCAAAACGAGATTAGTGCGTTAGATCACGCAGCCTCCGAAGCAGGTTTATTTTTAAAATAAACATAGTAGCAATTATTCTTCAGTTATAGTTTTTTTTTAAATCACCATGTCTTACTATATTTTCAGGTTATGTGCATATATGACAATTACTCTAAAAGGGTAAAGATGAGGAAAGAAGAATTTTAGAGGTAATCTATCTGCATTTACGTGGAAGGAGAGTGAGAAATAATTTAGAAAAAACATCCCTCAGTAGACCCAACCAGGATTCGAGCTCCAATCTCACCATCATCAGCACAATAGTAACGTTTTAAGTCATTCGGCCAATGACGTGCATTCTAATTATAGTATTTTTTTAAAAATGGCTATGAATCCGCATCAGTGGTCGAATGTTCTAATGTGTTACTAATTTGGCACTGGATTTTCTCCAGTGATGAGTAGAGCGGGGTTTTAATACTGGTTGGGTGTAGACCCTAC
Organism: Timema douglasi; assembly: GCA_901482245.1. Classification (NCBI taxonomy): domain Eukaryota; kingdom Metazoa; phylum Arthropoda; class Insecta; order Phasmatodea; family Timematidae; genus Timema; species Timema douglasi. The sequence goes on from CABEEJ010000638.1 coordinate 140,317, forward strand.
TGATCTTTGTTTTTCCTAAGTAGTTTCCCCCTCTCCCTCCACACAAATACGAGTACATTTAAACTAAAAATGTATACCTTGCTTATTCCCACTTCACTAGCGTAGTTATTGTATACGTATAACCTAAACGGGTACTAGGACATGATGGTAAAATAATTGGCTTTGAGGCGTATCTGAAACAATTCTTACAACATATAATTTTAATTAATTATCTTTATATTTTATCTACAACTTTAATGTGCTTTACAGTGAAAAATATACCACGCTCTTTAATTATTACTAATTGCGTTAGTAAAAATTTTAATAATCTAGCTTGTTAAATTTGATTGATACCATTTTCGGCACATATTTTTAAATTATGATTTCTTAATTAAGTTAACTATAATTATGTATAAAAAATAAATCGAGCGAAACCTTAGATCATTCTACAGCACGTCCGAACATAGAGTTAAAAAGTTCCCGGGTTCTATTTCTGACATGGAATAAGAAATTAAAACTGTTGAAATTGGGGCTTAACTCTTTCAAAGTAATGAATTGACCGTTCAGCGTAATGGGTTTTGTGTGTTCTAGAATGAAGTTAGTTTATAGATTATGTGTTGTTTTAATCATTCAGTTCAAAAATTAAAGGTTACATGAACCAAATAAGTAGAAAGTAGAGAAATCAACTGTTTAAAATATTAAATCTCCACTTAGAGAGAAAAGCTACACTTGAGTTGTTTTATACCAAGTAAACTACCCTTTAATCTCGATGGTAAATTATTTAATGACCCGACAATTACAGGAACACCTAATAAAATTCTCCCTCTAAAAAAACTAAGTTGTTTTATTTATAAAGGTACGCCAAGAGTTATATATAGGTTTTTTTGGTTTGTTTGTTGTATAATTAACGAGTCCATACTCGCCCAGTGGTCGTGATAAGATATTCTTTAGATGCGTTTAAGTGTGCGTGTCGGTGACCTGGCGGTCTAGGGGTAAGGTGTCAGACATCTATGCTGGCAGCCGGGGTTCAATCCTCAGTTCCGGCAAAGATTTATCTGATTACCAAACCTTTCCTTCACCTCTGACAAGATATCTTGTGAATGTGAGGAATGCCAGGCCTCCACCGTGGTTCGGATTCCACGTTAAATTGTAGGTCCTCCATTTCATCTCACAATCACCCTACCATTACACATTAGCGTAAGTGCGTATAACCTGAACGGGTAGTAAGACGCGGTGCTAATAATAATAAGTGTGCGTACCTTTATTCTATACTGAAAGATTATAGTACTACCTTGACCGATACACTATGGGCCAGTTTCATAGTCAAATTTAGTACGCCTCAAGTGCTGCGTTATACTAAGTACAAGACGACACCTACCTAAACCAGAATGGAATGGGCCAGTTTACTATGAGAGCACGGCCCATTCCATTCTGGTTTAGGTAGGTGTCGTCTTGTACTTAGTGTAGCGCCGCACTTGAGGCGTACTAAATTTGACTCTGAAACTGGCCCTATGCTCCTATCTTATGAGTTACACCATAGTAGAATCAAACGAGGTAAGCTTGTTACATTCAGAGCAAACGGAGTATACCTACTACTAACATCACTTGCAAATTATTGAACCCCACCAAAAGATACAACAGTCTCCCTTAAGAATGAACTGTTAATTTGTCCGAATAATGTGTGTCTCTTTAATGAACTAAGCCACGCCCTTTTTTAATCAAAAACACTAAATAAATAAGCTTTTGAGGGTTGTATTATATAGTATATTTTTCACTAGGTTCTATTTTGTCGTGTCCATGACTGCACAAGGTGAATCTCCACCCATTACACTCCAGTACAAACTAGAGTCCCCGCTATTTCTCATCACAAACATTTCCTTGGGGAGAAAGTTAAATGGGGAGTGGGAAAAGTTTTTTTTTTTAATATGGCGTGAACATTATGAAGATGAAAAGTAATTAAGGTGAAAGCCTTTCTGCACCCTCTGTTTTCTCTCCTTTCACTGGCGCATTAGACATCGCTCGGAGATATCACCTTTAAAAATGAGACTAGGAATTTTTGGGGATATATTTCTCTTATTTACGGGGAGGTGGGCAAGGATGGGAGTTTAAAAAAAATACATGTATCTAACTTTATTATTCTGTTGTCCAAGCTTTATTTTAATGTGCTTTTTAAAAATAATATTAAAACATTACCACTAGTTGCAAAGAAACGCATAGTAATACCTTTTTACCAAGAAATCTATATAAAATATTACCAAAATTATGTTTTTAAAAATACAAGCATCTAGAAAATAGTTAATTTTATTTCATTTGATATCGAAACTATTATTTTTTTGTAGTTATTCTACGTTCTCAACTCTTATCAGTACATAATCCACAAATTAATTTAATTCTGAAACATAAGACACTTTGTCCAGCGGTCATCATTTCGTTACTTAAAAAGAAGAAACTCAAAATTTCACAAATGGTAATGTTTAAATCGCACCGAGAATTCAACTTGTACAGTGGTGTGTTATAAAGTATTGCCAAAGTAAGCAGAGCTATTTTTTTTAAATTACCTGTTAATTTGTTATCGTCATTCAAGAAAATCATTAGCCAGCATTAAATGAAATGACATTTCCCACGTGAGATATGTAGAGCAGAGTATATATGTGATTGGTAAAATGGGGACCAAGTCAGTGAGAATATATTACAGGTACAGTCCATACAAACTCTTCTTGCCCTGGCAACACTCCATGAAGCGACATTTAACTCGCACCTCTTATATCGGCGGGCAGATGCACAATAAAAGGAGATAAGAAGTAGTACATACTTAGTGCATTTATAATTTCTCAAACCGAATCTGCTTTCTCATTTATAGTCTATTTTCGGGTGTCAACCAATCTCTCAGTATAAGAATTACAAGAGGTTTTAGCTCGGCTGGGAGATTGGCTGAAGAACTGATCTTAGTGGTGTATACAAATAGAGAATAGTAATCTTCCACTTATATATATTTGTTCGTTTTCATATATCGACGATTTCAAGTTCCAAAGGGTCGTTGTAGATCATCTTGTGTGTCTGCAAGTCATAATGTGGGATAAACAAATACATCGAAAAGATGTGAGTTGGGGTGCTGCCTTAATTTACTGGCGACAGGGGGCGCGGTTACTCAGAACAGAGGGTGTATGCACAGAAATATCGTTTTCCAACTAAACCTGTGTGTCAATGAAGTGTTAATTTATGAGGAAATTAAGTTTGCAGTTATATTGAAATATTGTCCAAAAGCACAGCCGGTAACGTGTCTGCCTGCCTTTTGAGTTAAGGGTCTTGGGTTAGAGTCGCTGCACGGTCGAAATATTTGTAATTTGTAAAATTAAGGTTTTTCCTTTCACAACGTTGAGTGGATGATTAATTATTCCCCTTGATTTAAGTTAGTTTATAAGTCATGTTCTGATATAATCGGTTCAAAAAAGTGTACGTTAAATACGTCAAATAATAATACATTACAATATCGTTATCTGCTCCAGGGGCTGAACGGTTTAAATTGTTACTTTCGTGTTAGAATAGCCTGCTGAACACGGGGAGATCGGGGTTCGAATATCGGTCGGGTCTACTGAGGATAGTTCTCCTAAATGGTTTCCCACTCCTCTTCCAAGCAAATGCGGGTGGGCTACCTCTAAAATAATTTCCTCATATTTAGCCCATTATGTGTATAACCTGAACAGATAGTAAGATGCGGTGATATATATATTTTAGAATGTTCTTAAAAATCCTCCCTTTCATAAACCCGAATGGTCGAGAGTATGTCATTTGCTTATTTGTGTACACAACCCTTTATGTCTCCAAGGACTTGTTAAAAATATATGTACATTCACCACAATTATTTTGGAGCTTTACAAATAAAAATAAAACACAACACATATTGGATGGACTTGCATGTGTTTTTTTTATCTCCAACGTAACCCCGACTGATTGTTCTAAACACAACCAAACCTTAGGTAGGGGTTTAAAGGTTGCAGAAAGGGGTGAGGAGGGTAAGGTTAAAAGTCACATGTAGCTGAAGGTTACAAATCGTTTTCAAGACAACAATAGAAGACGCAGGCCGAGCATCGTTCACTGCTCATATTGTCGGTAGGAAGTAGAGGGGTGAAGAGGGGTCGGGGGGGAGTGCGGGTGCCTCGCTACTCGGGACCCCACATTAATCCACGTACACAGCGCTGAATGGAGGCACAGATATGAGAGACTCTACAAATTGATACAAGGGTGGGTGAGGAGAGAGGTGAACGAAAGAAAATAATAACAGCAGGATGAAAAAAAAAAAGAGTGGAAAAACGTGGGGTGTGGGGTGGAGTGGGGATAAAGTGACGTCATATCTCAACGGTGCTATAGATTAATTTCTTGGTCGTTTGTTACTGTTTACCTTCCATGATATAGTTTGCAAGAGTCAAACAAAACCCCAGTTTTCGTTCAAAATGTCTTCACTTGGTTTTGAAACTTGTCAACCGTAAGCAACAAAGATAATATTATGAAGATGAAATGATCTTGAGTCACGGATAAAGCAGTCATTGACGCTCCCATTGGTTGTAAAATGGCACCTGGACACGAGAATCGAACGCGGAACTCTTGGTTTAGCACACAAATAATCTACCATTGCGGATACTTTAGGATACATCCTGTAACCAGAGTAAATATTATCTCATGCCCAAAAAAAAGTACTCATTTTGTTTTTGTTTTTTGTGTTTGGCTTTCCGCTAAAATATGTAATACATCCGATTGTGTAAGTATATCGAGTCTATGTGAGTAACTTAAATAACCGTCTAAAAATGCCGCGATCAAGGTCCTAATAAAGCAGTTACAGTCTAAGCAACCTCCTACTGGAATATGGCCTACCTCACAGATCCAATATTTAGATTTAACAAGTTAAGTCAGTGTGTAACCTGAACAGGTGCAGTGCAAATAAAAAAATTAAGTCCAATTTCAATGGACGAACCTCCTTAATTACAGCTAGAAAAGTTCCTAGATCTACTTTCAGCTCATGGCATATTCAATTATAACTTTTTATTAGTATTATCAATGCCGATCAAATAATCCTAATAATATAGCAAAACAAATTGCTAAAACGTCGTTTCTATCATGTTTTAACCACAGATACTGCTTCTGGTAAAATACAGTGTTTGCGAGGTGAAAAATCAGGTGATTAGAGGTTTACTCCGAGTGCGTTCTCAGGTAATGATGACCCTATTTATGTAGATAGTTTGTAGAGTCAGATAAATGACAAACAAGCAAAGAGCAATAGAAAGGTATCCCAGACGCTGATTATACAACCCTATTTATCTATAGTGCTCATTTAAATCAGTTAACACAAACCAGCCAAGAGTAATCGAAAGCATCGTCTAAGGCGTATCTATCGCAGCAGATCAAATTGAGACTAGTTGTTATTCAAATCACGGAAGGGTGTACTAAAGAGGGTTTCTCCTTCATTGTTTTCCAATCTCCCTCTATGCAAATGCGCGTATACTTCTTTAAAATCCAACATTGCTCACCCCTAAAACATTAACGTAATTGGTAGATATATGTGTACAACCCAAACGGTGATAATATAAAAAAAAATCGACAGTCAAAAGTCATCCCTTAAAATCAGTCAGTTGAACACAAACAAGCAATCGAAAAGCAGGCAGGCATCTTCTCCTGAATGTGGTGGTTGTGCGCAGGCGCTGTACGGGATGCTGGAGGAGGCCATCTTGCGTCTCCAGCGGCGGGAACAGGAGGACAAGTGGTACAGGGTGGTCCTCAAGTCCAGTCCCGACTATGAACGACCTCCAAATCACCCTTACACTGATCACAGACTCAACTCCACGGTGAGTAGAAGAAGGCCTCATCCTCAGTTGGTTATCATCGGGTTTTAAAATGTGCGCGGACTGAATGTCAGGCTTAAATAACCTGAATTTCAACGGGGTTCGAGTCCCTATCGGGTGTATTCGAATATTTTTTTTTAAATAAAATGTTTCTCACCCTTCCTCGACGCTAAAATAGATCGAATTTAGAGGAAATATATCCATCACATTACACCCTCCGTAAGTATAGTTAAATGCGGATAGCTCAGCCGGATAGTGTTACTTATTGCTAATAAAAATGGCCCAGAAACTTGATTTTTAATATTTTTTTCCTCCTCCATTTAACAAAAAAAAATGTGTTGACCATGGCTGTCTTAGTGTATTTTCCTGATAACTTTAGTTCAGACTTCACTCTATAAACATGGGCATGTACGGGCAGTTAAAAAAACTCGATAAGCAAAAGAATTACAATAACGTTTGTCTAGTTTGGTTTGACATTGACCAGTAGGTTGGGGTTTGAATCCCAGATGTATATGATAAGGACTCTTTTCTTACATATAATTGGTTTTCCAACTTTCCATTCACGAAAATGCAATTAAATTTCTCACAAACTCTACTTTTCTCATCCTTACCCCACTATCATAAGTTATACGAGGATAGCCAGGATAGTAAGTTGAAGTGAAAATAGTTATATATGTAAGGTAAGATGTAAAGTATCTTACAACTATAGTCCAATGTTCGTAGAAAGAACTGTTTATAAAATACAAACTAACTTTTTTGCAGTCAATATTGATAGCATTTTGTTATATTATGAATATTATGTTAAAAGTATTGATCATATCTATCAAAAGTACTGGTTATAATTCACATGAATTGACGTATGAATATATTAAATTTGATTTAGTAACTTTTGTGGATGACATAGGGTGGGCCTAGTTTCACAAGACCTAAAGTTTAGGAGATATTACTTTAGGTCTTACAGAATTAGGTCTTGTGATGTTAGATCTTATAAAGTTAGGTGTTATGCAGTTAAGAAATTTAGTTTGAGCTGTGACTTAAGGTCTTAAAATTTTAGGTCCACTGAGCCATGTCCACTTTTGTAACTGTTAAAACCCCGTTCTTCCTACCAGAATTCAACTACACAAATGCTACAAATATTACTTTAATATAATATGTATTTTTCATTTGGTTATCAATTGCATGATACCCAGAGTTTAATTTTCTTCACATGGTGACCTATGTTTATTCTGAAGAAATATTCGATTTATTTTGACCAACAAAAGTGTTGATATAAAAACTGTAAAACCTCTTCCCTTAACTTGCGTCCCTTACACTACCACCTTTGACAAACTTTATTTTAGTTTAGATAGTGTTCTGAGGGTATGATTCTAAACGGGAATCAAACAAGAACCCTTAGATTCATCAAACACTTATACCGAGGTCGGACTCAATTAGAACAGAAATCTCTAAATAAAGTACTCGAGTGGTGGGGAATTAAACCCGGGACCCTCCCGGATGTAAGTTATTTCCCACCCTGCGGACACCCCCCAGGGGTTTTCGGGCCGGCTGTTCCTCTTTAATCCGGCCAGCTGTCGCATCCCTTACCCATTAATTCCAGGCCGAGAGAAGGGATGGGTTCGTCGCAGGCTCGGATTACCAGGGGGAGATATTGTCCCGCCTGCCTGGGATTAGGGGGTGGCTGGCTGTTGCCAACTTTAGGAAATGAAAATGTCCCTAACGGATTGATTAGTTTAAACGGACGTGAAAAGCCGCATTTTGGAAGTGGGACAGAGGGGTGAATGAGGGGTGGTGAGGAAAGGGGTAGGGATGGGAGGGGGGAAATGGGTGTGTTAAAACGATTGGATTGGAGAGGAAAAAAAAGTTGTGTTTTTTTTCTTTTATTTTACCATGCCCCTCCTTTTTTTTATCTGCTGTTAAAAATCTTGTGTGTTACGGAAGATTAGTTTGGTGGGTGTTTCTAGGGTTGTTAACAAGAAGTGGGTGTTACTATTTAGTATAGTCCGTATCGAGAAAATGTTATACATTTGTCCTAATTTGAATACTTCCACTTGGAAAATAAATTATACGATCTCCTTTCAAGGAATGGAAATGCATCATCAAACCATAATAATTATAGGTCTCAAAAATTCCAATATTATCTTGAATAATAAAAGAACAAGTAAGGTTTGCAATCATAAATGATAACATCTGAATTGAGTTGTATATTAATTAGTATATTAATTAATTGGAAGTGTATTATTATAGAGGCAATTATAAACTCAAATCCCCTAAAATTTCAGGTTTAATTTAACCAAACTATACTGATTACATTTTGCGAAGCTTTACTCAATGCTTGTTCAAGGGAAAACTTTCATTTTTATTCAGGCATCCCTGCATTTCCATCAAATTAAATGTCGCTTTTATCTGAATTTGGCTTTGTACAATTCTCTACATTGTAATGCTATGTAAACATTTACTTTTAATTAAACTAAATGCTTTTGATTAAACCAAATGAAATAAACTAATTCGAAAGTGCAAGTGTTTTATTTTTTATCAAATAATAAGCCTTAATTAAAGTGCATTATTCACATGATGGTGTACATTTTTTTTGTAAACTTTACAAGGTTTTATTATTCTACTGAGCTATTCGCAAATACAAACTAAATTAAAAGGGATATGAAAGGAAAGGTTTGAGGAAATGTATCCGCATTTTTGTGATGAAAGATTGACAAGAGATAGGGAAGAAGAAAGAAATTTTAAAGATAGATTACCAGAATTTGTTCGGAAGGATAACGTGAAACCATTTTAAGAAAAAACACCCTCATTAGAATCAAATAGCCAAAGCTATTATTATGCTTTTTTAGTGAGGATTACTCCATCTAGATATCATATTCTGAAAATTGAAAAATGACACCTGGACACGGGAATCGAACCCGGAACCTTTAGCTTAGTACGCCAATGCTCTTACCAGTGAGATATCGTCCTGTGCCCATGGTCGTTCTTTACCTTCATTAAACCCAACCGGGATTCAAACTCCGATCGCCCAGTTATCAGCAGTTGCCCTTTATTGGAGAACCAAACAAGACTTCTTCGTCTCACGTGACCAACTGTACCTATCATTTACACTAACCAAATGGCCTTTAAATCCACGTTTCCCCGCCCTTTTTTTTATGAGGATATTGTTTTGTGTTGTTTTCAGAAGGGCCTCGTGAATGCGGCCAAGAAGATATACCTGCATCCAAACCACGGATCGCAGGTGCAGTCGACAGTCTTCCAACACATGGGTGAGTTCAAAATGTAATCGATATCTTAGTGCCAGAAAGTTATTTAATGAAATATACAACCATAGAACAAAAAAAAACTTTGATTCAATGTGTTCATGGTCACACATTGCGTATTCAACGTGATATAAAGGTAGAACAAGGTAAGAAGTAAGTGCAAGAAAACTGACGTATAAAAGATGAGGTTAAAAATCAGCGATAGAATCAAATAAAGCAACGCCACTGTTGGGACTATAGAAGAATAATCCTAAAAAAGTGTGTTTTCTATTTTGTTTTGTTTTTGGCACCACGTCTCCCCCCCACCCCCCACCCCCTTAGGGTTAAACACCTATATACTACCTATGCCAATAGAATAAGGATGAGCTAGGTTGCGCGTTAGCTAAACTACGCAACCGAGGCGGGTCACAAAATGTTAACGTAACGTTAAGAAACGTAGTGTGAATTAAGGATTCAAATAACGTAAATGTAACATAATGTAAACTAAACATAATCAATAGTGTAATAGTGTAATCGTGAAAAATATCGAGTGTAATAGTAGTCGTAATAGTAGTAATCGATTACAATACTTTCAAACCGTTTTAAAACAAATTGTTTACCAAAATAGAACTGAAGCAGTTAAGGTTTATTAGGTTTCAAGTGCTTGCAATTTAGACTTAATGGAGCTACGAAATAAAATGTAGAAAGGGGATGCATTGCTTTAGTGTGGACGAACTATACCGCAGAAGCTATCGGAATACCATAATTATTATATTATTGAGGTAAACTACTAAATACTTGTAACGACATTGCTCGAAGCATTGTTGGTTGTGGTAAACTTCACTTATATGTGTTACTTTTTGAAAGACAAATATGTCTTCTTCTAAACCTTAGTAGTTTTTGATTCTGGCGTATGAGATGGTTGGAATAAAAAATAAAGAAGACTATGTCTAAATATGTATTTGTTTAGTTTCGGTTTGGACATATCTTATAATAAGTTAATATGGGCCTACCCTGATTTTGCTTAGAAAAACAGTTTAGAAAATACAAATTTATTCCTTTGCTGCCAACATTGCTAACATTAGATTATATTATTAGTGTTAATTTATAATCTATTAAAAGTGTGAATGTGGGGAATGCCAGGCCTCCACCGTGGTTCGGATTCCACGTTAAACTGTAGGTCCTTCATTTCATCTCACAATCACCCATACCATTACACATTAGCGTAAGTGTGTATATAACTCTAACGGGTAGTAAGACGCGGTGCTAATAATAATAATAATAATATTAAAAGTGACAACTGCAGATAAAATGACTTGATGTATGAATGTAATAAAATGATTTTGGTTTGGTAAATGTATCATTGGTGAAATATGGGTATATCCTTTCACATTGATAAATTAACGGCCACGGACTGGGTGTTGTGCTTGTCCTAGTTTTAAGGTAGATTATAAGGCATATGAAGTTACGACAGGTCTAGCAGGCCGGTATCGGAAAATATATGGCTTGAATTAAAACATGGCCCAGGCCACACAATGGAAACAGTAGTGGATGTAAGTAACGTTTGAGTAACTTTAGTAACTACCAGATACCGTTTATCCTGCCAAAATCAGGGTATAGATTTACTTTTGTGTATTCTCACGTGAAGTTATGTGATTTGAAATGTATTGTCGCTTTCGAATGATATTATCAATACCTATAAAACAAGACTAATACTGAGCTAAAGTTCCTGGGTTTGATTCCCGGTAAGACCGAAAAATTTATAATTGGTTAAATGCGGGCTTCCCCTTTCACAGTGATGAATTAACCATAAGGTGTTATACATTATGTTTTATCAGTAGTTTCACAAATTTCACGCTAAATACTCCTAATAATAATAATAATCATTGGGGGTGATGGTACAGATATTCAAAACAATACTAGATAATAATGTAGGACCACTTTTAAATAAACAAGAGAAATGGGATGGACTATTAGTAGCTTTGGAAATAAACACTCGTCTTGGTGCTTGTATCTGCTTACCTTGTAGCTCCTGTTCGTGATGCAACAGAAATATAGGCGCGTTAAGGTTTTGGGAAAGCGATAAAATCAAAAGAGAACCTTAATATCACCAGTTTTACTGGTTCAGCGGATGCCACGTTTTCTTTAGGTAGAGTTCAGTCAATCAAAGCCTAGATGAGAAGCCATGTAATAATAATAATAATATATATATATATATAATAGAGATGATACACAGTACACAACACGCGATAAACTTAAACTGAAACCGATCACACTCTTCCAACAAGAACTTATTCACAATGACTCGGTAGAACGGGCCCATCTTCACGCGCGGCGATCGTGTACAATGCGTTACACCCAATATAATCACTGAGGTAACTGCGGGGTTTGTGGAGAGAAGTTTTATTTTCACGCGCTCTCTCTCTCAGTTTATTGTTGCCAAATCTCCTCGCTTTCAGTTATGTCTGAAGGTGTTATGCTGAGGTAAGAAGGAGTTACTGGCAACATCAACTAACCAGCGTTGCAAAACTTGTCTTATATTTAAGAGGAGATTGACCACACGAAAACGAGAGTGACAACGCTGTTTCCCAAAAGAAACCTTGAATTTCCCTCAACGATGATACACAGTGTAATAACAACAGGACTCGTTTGAATATCAGGTTAAGACTGCTAATATCTACTCAACAAGAGAGGATAGGGGAAGGGGATGGGGTAGGCAATGTCAATCTTACCAACAACGAATAGGCCACACCAATGATAATAGTAATAAAAACAAGGTATATTTCACCGAGTGTTGGTAATTTTACATGTTTGTTGTGGACACACGGATAAAGGTGTCCGTATCGTCTGGTCAGGTATTATAGACACCAGTCAGGTGTACTCCGGTTATTTTCTCTGGGATCATTTTCCACTCTACCTCGACTCAAAAGCTGATGCATTATCTGTAATCCCCACTTTCGTCACCTCTAACGTTAATATAAATGGATGGTAAGCGATCGATATTAAAAGCTAATATAATTTTAAAGGGAATGTGAATATCAGGACACACAGGATGGTAAAATAAATAGCAATTTTTTCATAGAAGAAAGAAAAGGTAAACAGTTGAAAAATTACACCAATTTCTGTTTTTTTGTTCGAAAGTTTTGCCAAAAATATTAATAGCTGAATATTTTCATAAGGCCATATATTATAATAATTCTTCACTATAAAGAATTGTCATAACCGAAAATATGAACTAGTATTTTTAAAAGTTTACACCAAAGTTAAAATTGCTAGACAATAGAAAGTAGCTAGATTCGGTGGTCGAATGGTCTAAGGCGGTGTTTATTGACCTTATTTTGGTTTTAAGTGTAGAGATAAATTATAAGAGGGCTAAAGAGGTATGTTTAGGTTTTTACATTTATTTTAATATTTATTTTTTACAATTTTAAGGTTACATTTAATTACTTATGTTTTGTAAACTTTAACATATGATATGTTTTAACATGTATTTATACATTAAAAACTATAAACTATGCCTGGAAGAATGTACTATACTTTTATAAATATTAATTATTTAGTTTTAAATAATTAAAAATGAATGTAGAATGTAATATGAATTTGAGATTACTCTCGCTGATCTCAGCCTGCTTACATTTACCTTTAGGCGGGAGCGAGGGAGGGGGGGCGGTAGCCCTAATCCAACTCTAAGAATTGAACGCCAGGGTAAAAAAAAATGTTTAGAACCCCTGGTATAAGGTGTCGCTCTCGCGATAGACTGGATTGCCGATGAAGGGGAGATTGGGGTTAGAATACCGGTTGAGTGTCTTGAATGGATTTACTAAATAGTTTTCCACTCTTTCACCTCGTGAATGAGGCTACTTTTCTATCTATATTCTAAATTTCTTGTCCTATCTCTATTAACGTAAATTATATAAATACGGATATCCCGAACGTGCAGCGAGATGCTGTGGACAGATTTTAAAGTAATTCTTTAAGTATTACCATTTGTCAAATAATATAAAGTATATCTATAAATAGACCATCATCCCAAATTCCTAATGTTCTAACGAATTAGAACGCCATAAATTACTAATAAACATAGCTCAATTAAAATTTAACTATAAGACCATACTTTTTTTGCTAAATATATTAATAAGCTAATTAAGTCTCGCCTGTGCTCATATTTTACAAAGATAAATATGTATTAATAAATTATTTTCTACCGTAATTAAAATCAATGCATATTTCAGGAATATTTTGTCGAGTCGCTTCTCTGCCACTGACCACAAAATTGTTGTTTATCTGGTAAAAAGAGGCAAGGTTTTAATATTTAACAGTAAATACTGATTAAATTCCTGGTTTTGAATAATTTTGTATAATCAATTTATAAACTAAAAAAAGTTATTACAGAGGTATATGTATTTTACTATTAATAATGGTATGATGTATTTGTCCGCATTTCAGTTCGTCACCTCCCGTAGCAACTACTAAATTATTATTAGCACCGCGTCTTAATATCCGCTCGGGTTATACACGCTTACGCTAATATGTAATGGTAGGGTGATTGTGAGATGAAAAGGAGGACCTACAGTTTAACGTGGAATCCGAACCACGGTGGAGGCCTGGCATTCTTCACATTCACAAGTTGTGATTAATACAAGTCTTGTCAGAGGTGAAGGAAGGGTTTGGTAATCAGATAAATCTGTGCTGGGACCGAGGATTGAACCCCGGACCCTCAGCACAGAAGTCCGACACCTTACCCCTAGACTACCAGGTACGCCTAGCAACCACTAAAATATAAAGTTCCGCGATAATATACAGAGTACTCCCGGGTTAAACAGCTAAACTCTGGGAAGTTGTAGTGTATCAAAAAACTAACTCAAAGTGTATTTGGGAGATTTGTTATTTTGCGCTTTCTTTTCGCACAAACAGCAAAAAAACTAAATAAAAACAGGGCTCCATAGGGCAAGGGCTTATTTTCCTGGAAGATGGTTCAGTCGTACTGGACCTGTGGCTTGTCCTCTAAGTTCACCTGATTTAACGCCATTAGATGTTTTTGTAGGGAGAGCTCTCCAACAAAAAGTGTATAAAGTGCCTGTTAATGACCTTCAGTCATTACGACAAAGGATAACGCAGGCGTGCGAAGAAATAACAGTCGTACAATGTCGGTCGGCCACTCGTTCTGTCATTGATAGGTGCATTCTTGTTAAGGGCTGGGGGCCGTCAATTTTAACAAAATAAATAAAATATTGTATTAAATACCTAACTATTTTTTGTATTTAGTTTTTTCCTATTTTCGTGGAAAGAAAGCGAAAGCGAAAACGATCAAATTTCCAAAATACATTTTGAGTTAGTTTTTTGATCCATTACCACTTCCCAAAGTTTAGCCGTTTAACCCGGAAACACCCTGTGTATACGGGATTGCTCCACAGGGCCTTACCAGTGGGCAAGAACGTTAAGACCACCAACTATATTAAAGGGAAATATCAAGATATGACAATTTGTTTTATGGAGGCTATAATATGTTTCTAACTAACTTAGCTCATAAAATTGTGGCATTTCGGGTAGAACGATGAAAAAGAGCTGACTTCACCTCCACAGGATTATTTTTTAAACGATAATTAACTCAAAATTCAAGGTAAAAAGATATAAATACATGAGCTTTAGCTTCAATTTTGACGATAGCTCTATTTAAAAATTAAAATTAAACCCCTTGTTTAATAATGGTTAGTTTCTGGACGTCAGCAAAGAATATCAGCGCTCCGGTAGACAACCTTCTGGAGGCATTATTCATTTCAGACGTTTGATAGCCCCTTCAGAGATACTTGAGGTTTTATTTAGGCTAAAACGGATATTATTATTCGCAAGCTACCAAAACCAGCAAGATACGAGCGATGATGTGTTCCTTACAAGTGCAGTCCCAAACACCAATAACCCCACTTGCGTTAGGCAAATATTAGGCAATCATAACTCCATGGTGTCAGCCTGTAATCAACCCATACTGACCAAGCAGCCGCCGTCAGTTAGAAAAGATAGTGTCAACCTATGCTGATAGAGAATTTTCACGTGGTCAGCACAACTAGTCCTCTGGCTATTAGTCTCAGTTTTCTAGACCAGATCCGCTATTTTTCATTCAAGTAGCTCCTCATTTGTCCTCACGAGGCTGATTTGATCCCGTTACAGACTTAACACTTAACAGATAAATCCGGGGAAGCGCCGGGGATCTAACCCGAGATCTCTGGACCTGTAATCAGGAATTCTGACCACTAGACCACAGAGGAGGTCAGCAGTAATAGTAACGATAAAACAGGGCGGTTGATAGTAATATTTCAGTGGGCACACAGTTTAAATGTTAAGCTTATTTATACTGGATTGCCAGTTAAGGGGTCGTCATATTTACTGAGGATCTATTTTCCTTGATTGAATTTTCTTTTCTTTTTCCACACAAATTAGGATGTATTTCCTCTAAATATTTACCTTTCCCATTACTACTCCAATAGCATAGTAAAGATAAAAATGCGTATAGGCCAAACTGGGTGGGGGTGGAGGGTATCAAGTTTGTATTCGTGAATGCTCTCATCACAAAAAGTCAAGCCAAGAATCATGGGTTCATAAAATCCTCCTATCACAATATAATTTAATTAGACCCCAGATATAAATTATATTAACATTTTGATTCAAAAGTTGTTTAATATTACATCAAGAGTGACTTTAACCTAAATGGTATTACTAAATCAATTATTTTAGTACTGCTAATATCTGAATTTAACTTGACATCACAGAGAATATGCACGTGTATCATAATCTGAAGATTTATGAAAAACACTTCTGGTTATTAGGTTGACTAAGTTTGTAACAAACATAATTATTTCAACCTATTCACAGATTACTTGATAAATATCAATATAAATATAACTTTGGATGTTTTTGATCAAGTATGACCTTAATATAAGATGGCTATTATGTTTGAGAATCTAGACATGCCAGATCAGTTAAATTACATATCTTTGTCCCACGCTTTTTGTTAGCTATCTTCTTCTTTATTTTACTCTAAATTCACATTATTTCCGTATGTCATGTTAATATAGCTGTGTGGCACTACAGCTGGTGTAGTAACTCAATTTTCTACTCTTAGTTTTAAAACACGTAAGGAATACACACTAAGATGTGAAACACTGTAGTCAATGAATTATCTCCTTTTGTATTTTATTCTTAGTTTACATTTTACTCCCAAATGCAACAAGAAGAGTACTTTTAGAAATAAATGTTCAATCTCCAAGCGGATATAGTTTCGTAAATACATGCGGTCGAGTATCTTGATTAATATTTGTGTTTACCTCTGCATATTTAGTCCCTTCGATAGACATGTCTTTAGTGTTTTTCGGATTTTCATATCCATTATTACCTAAGTGATGATAAATTTAATACCATAGCTGACCTTACTTATAAATCTTGAAGCATATCCAATGAGCATCCTCGCTCATCTTTACATAAAGAAATAACCCGACCCTTATCCGCTTAGCAAAGAGAATATCTAGATCCATTTTTCGCTTTGATCTTATTCCGCCCCAATGTGTCAGTTAAATCTAGCAGGAAACTGCCAACAGGGTATATTAATATCAAGCTGATATTCAGAAAAGCGCTACTACACAGACGATCCCAAAACAATGCAGCTTGCTTTTAACGTCCCAACTAGTATTCAGTTCCAAACTTTAACCCAAAGAGGTAAAGTTATAAACCTCCCTCCCCTCCTTGTTAGATGCCAAACTCGTCTGAAACTTTGATAAAACAAATTCTACAAAGTTTTCACGATAATCCTTGAGTTTCTATTATTTCTATAAGTTATTTTATGATAGTACTGTTTTGTACTTTTGTTCAGTTACTTTCAGATTTTTTACGTTCCAACGGGTCCAATCAAAACTTTATCATTTGTGACCTTTCAATTTTACTGAAGAAGCCATTCATGACGTAGATCTAATTGTTTAGATTGGGATAGATTTAACCTTCCATATGGCTTAAGGTGGGATGGATCGGGACGCGAAAAGAGGTCACCGTTTTTGAACAAGTACAAACATAGAGTTTAAATTTCTTCACGTGTTGAAATCAACAATTATTGTTGAATATAGCTCATGAGTATAGCGGTATTAGATGAAAAAACTTGTTAAATGAAGTGAAAAAGTTGTCGTTAAATTCCAGGACACCCTTGACAGATATTCAAGAAATTATGAGTTCACCACGTGAAGAAAATTAAAGTCTAGGTTTGTAATGGAGCAATATTTGATTTATTTTGAATAAAAAAATATACTGTCATAAAAACTGGCCAAACACTGGAATTTTCTCGCATCTCCTCACATCCCACCTTAAATAGGATATGTAATGATTTTTATGACCGTGTCTTATTACGATATATAAGTTATCATATATGGTAAAGTTAAAACAAATTTTGATGAAACAATGATCCACTACCATAATCGTACCTAGCTATTTTTCTAGTGATCAGCATCCTTGGCTACTTATCTGGAGGTCTTAGGTTCGATTTACGATGGTAATTTAAATATTATTTTTTTCTAAAAGACGAGCTGTTTCTATAATTAACTTGATGTGAAAACGTTAGGCGTTAGGTTTAGGATTGCCATTGGCTCCACACCTTCGTAAATAATCACTATCAACTCATCGCAGATAAGACGTGTAGATAACCAATATGATATACTCTGGTCAAGGTACACATAGCGGCTAAAATTCTACGTATAAAGCAACAGAATTAGATACTGCATCTTTCACGGTCGACTATGCTATACGTTAATAAAAACTCACACAAAGTGCTTTTTTAAAATAGTGATAAAATCCATATACAAAACTTCATACATTTACACTGTAAAAATATTTATTAAATGTCAAAGGAATTAACAGTTTAATTTAATTATCTTCAGCGGACGTGTAATAAAATCAGCTGGCTTTGTAAAATAGACTATGACCCTCCTTTCAAAATTTCAAACAATGACGTATATATTATTATGTAAAATAACAAATTTTAAAATTCAAAGTATCGTGGACGTTTTACATGTAAAATCAATTTGAAACACTCATTTGTTTTTGTTTTTCCGTTTCAAGTTTTTTTGTTATTTTTTTATGTTTACAGCTTATAAATTATTTACTTGTTATCTGTTGAAATGGCTCAGTAAACCTTCTATACTTCCAGATGTAATAAATTATTTGAAGTTGATACATGATTGGTTATTGAATCATAAATTACAAAAATCTAAATACATATTTTTGTATATTTATTAATGCTATTAAATTCAATGACTTGCTGCGAAAGTAAACAGAGAATACAACAAACTGTAATATAGAAAAATAAATAATTGAGTTTAGAAAATAATAATTTAACAGTTTTTTTATGTTTTTTAATTTAGGTGTAAAATGTTACTAACAAAATTGTAAATTTTTGTTTATGGTGAAATGCAACATGACATTATTTTGAAATGACAGTCATACAATGTAAGGACTTGCCTTTTAAAAACTACATATATATAAACATATTTTAAAATCTAAATTACATGAGTATCTGGTTTGTTTGTTTTTCATATGAACTAAGAGAATTGACCAAATTTTAAGTATAATTTAGGGAAAATGTATAAATATTACATGTTTACTGTCTTACGTCCCAACCGAGCTATCAGAATACTTACAATGATAAGCTAGGACTGAAGAAGGTACCATTTAGAGGAAGTACACCCACATTTGCTCTTTGAATGATAGTGGAAAGCCATTACGAATGTATTATTTCTTAGTATGTGTTATGTCTTACAACACGTCCATTCCTTTTGTCAGTGAACTTACACCGCCAATGCACCCTGTCCTCAGCCTTCTCCTTCAGCTACCCAGAATTTTCTTATTTTCTTCAATTCAACCAATATTTGAATTTTCCTTTCTTCCTGAGTTCCTCTTTCCCTCGACCTTTCTTTCAATGACGTCATGCCTAAGATAGTCCTTCCAGTTTGCTTTGCACTGAAGAATCACATCTAAAATAGTTAGCTTTTCACCCACTCTTCTTAGGACTTCATTTATCGCCCTGTCTATCCACCCGTCATTGATTCGAGCTCCATCACTAGCAAACCAGATGAGACAAGAATGACGCCTTAGTACAATTGACCACAGGCGGAAGTGAATTTAAAAATTATATTTCGAAATGACACTGTATACAAATGTAATTTGCTTATAAAATCTTAGTACCTGTTAGAGTTAAACGCATTATTAACAACGCTAATATAATAGGGATGAGTAAGGTAGAATTTATGAAGAAATATACCCGAATATGCGTGGAGGGAGAGTGGAAAACCATTTAGTACACCCAACCGGGATTCTAACCCGGATCTCCACATCACCGATAATCCAGTCCAACACGAGAGTAACGCGTTAGACCATGCGACTACCGATAAGGGTAGCCCTTATTAAAAACCAATATCAGTCATTATTTAATAAACATAGTAAAATTAAAATTATTGTATTTTAACATCGAAACTATTATCTATATTGGGTGACCTGGTGGTCCAGGGGTAAGGTGTCGGACTTCTTTGCAGGGGTCCGGGGTTCAATCCTCGGTCCCGGCACAGATTTATCTGATTACTAAACCTTTCCTTCACCTCTGAAGATAAATCTTGTCAATGTGAGGAATGCCAGGCCTCCACCGTGGTTCGGATTCCACGTTAAGCTGTAGGTCCTCCATTCTCATCTCACAATCACCCTACCATTACATATTAGCGTAAAAGCGTATAACCCGAACGGGTAGTAAGACGCGGTGCTAATAATAATAATAATAATATATATTCCACACTAATAGCTACGTAGTAAATGGTCATCTCTTCCCATCTTCGTACTATCATATTTTTGCTGACAGGGTAGATAATAATAATAAAAAAGAAACCGCGTAAAAAAATAAAATGTAGTCTGCCCCTAGATATGTTTATGGTAAGCATTTTATCAGTGTGCATCACCCACCCTTAGTAAGGTTCATTTAATATATGGATGTAATTTTAAAACAGTAGCTCGACTATAATCAGGCGGAACGAATGGGGCCCAGGTATATACATGTATATGCATGTACACTACCGGCGCTGCTACCTGGTGGCGCGGCTGGTATTATTAAGCTCCCCTTTACCCTGTAATTACTGCAACAAGGAATAAATCACTGGCAAGTACATGAGCGCAAGACAGTGCTATATTAAGATTATTAATTTCCAAAAATATGTAATTTTTGTCCATTAGTTTCTAACAAGAACGCTTGCTTTTCCTCCCCTTTCTTAAAAGCGTTCGTGAACTAGTTTGAAGTTAACTCCAATGCACTCGTAAGTTATTTATTTTGTACCACGCCAATATTATATTTTGTACCACACCTCCACCCATGGGATTTAACCAAAGGGGGGTCGGGCGTATTGTGAAACATAGCAGCTCAACGCTCTCACCCGCGAAGGAGGTTAATCATGTGAAAGGTGCGTTGTTATTTAGAAAGTTTTATTTAAATTATTAACTCTAGTAAACCTAAATGTTATACCACAAAACTTAAGGTGAGGATATATGTTACGCGAGAAAAGGTTAGTGTTTTTTGCAGTTTTGATATCAACAATTTCTTTGGTCATTATTATTATTATTATTATTAGCACCACGTCTTACTGCCCGTTCGGGTTATACGCACTTACGCTAATGTGTAATGGTACGGTGATTGTGAGATGAAATGGAGGGCCTACAGTATAACGTGGAATCTGAACCACGGTGGAGGCCTGGCATTCCCCACATACACAAGATGTCTTGTCAGAGGTGAAGGAAGGGTTTGGTATTCAGAAAAATCTGTGCCGGGACAGAGGATTGAACCCCGGCCGCCAGCACAGAAGTCTGACACCTTACCCCTAGATCGCCAGGTCACCGTCATTATTATTATTAGCACCACGTCTTACTACCCGTTTGAGTTGTACGCACTTACGCTAATGTGTAACGGTGGAGGTATTATGCGATAAAATGGAGGAACTACACTCTAACGTGGGATCCGAACCACGGTGGAGGCTTGGCATTCCACACATTCACATGTTGTGATTAAAACACGTCTTGTCAGATGTGAAGGAAGCGTTTGGCAATCAGATAAATTTGTGCCGGGACCGAGGATTGAACCACGGACTCCCAGTACATAAGTCTGTCACCTTGCCCCTAGACCACCAGGTCACCATTTTTGGTCAAAAGAAATCAAATGTTTCTTCAGTAGAAAAATAAAGTTTAATATTCTTCACGTAGTGATATCAATAGTGGTTGGTTAAATAACTGTCAAATGGGTGTTCTGTAATCTCACTTTAACTTTTTCTCTTCATTTAAAAATGTTTTTAGATGATACCACTTTAATCATGATAGATGTTCAACAAATTTTGATATCAACATGAGAAGAGAATTAAACTTTGTTTGTACCGAAGCAGTATTGGGATTATATTTATTTATTTTGGCCAAAACAGTTTTTCTCTAGAAACTGCCAAAACACTCGCCTTTTCTCGCGTCCCCTTCATCCCCACCTTAAGGAGCCTTTTTAGTGCGAAAGAGCCATTTTAATGATTTCTTTATCCCATCGTGTTTTACTACCCATCCGGGCTACCCGTATTTTAATTGATTTAATGGGATTAGGAATTATTAGAATAAATTAAAGTAAGTGAACCCGCATTTTTGTAGAGTGAGAATAGGAAACAATTTAGGACCATAACTCGATACACCCAGCCGGGATACAAACCTTGATTTTCTTGTCTTAAGCAAATTGGCAAACTAGACTAGTAGAGACTGGCATCTAATTCAAAGCGATCACCAATACGAGTTTCCATAGAGTTAATTATTACATATTTAATTTTAAAATACGTTGTACTTAATTGGTTTTAATTTTTTTTTCTAGTAAACTTAAATAAATTATTTATTAGTCAAATAGTTTTATTTGTAATATGATATACACTAGAGTCACAACTATCAGTACGGGCAGGATAACGAAAAAGACAGACAATACGGAATCCGATTGTAAGTAATTTTCAGTGTGTGTTTGCCTACATTTTTTAAATTTTCACAGAACATTTAACTTTATTTTAATAGAATCTTCTGATTTTCTGATTGCGATGTAAAATAGTGATACAGTAATTATAGGGGAGAAAGAAAAAAAATCAAGCGAAAAAAAATATATATATTTTAATCTTTAGTATACAATACTTTATTTAGAAAATGTAACATCGGTTACAAAGCAAGATCAAATTAAAATAGAATCAAATGGATTACATTATAAATTCAGTACATATTTTATTTTAAAACGCACTTGTTAACACCAAGAGCCGGTCCGGATAATACAAACGGCCGGATAATCGCTACTCTAGTGTACTGTATAATTCCCATTTTAATTATATTTTTCCCTACTATCTGGCAAAAAAAAAACTACTAATTTCCGAGTTAAATTAAATCAATTAATATTATATTATTATTATTATTATTATTATTATTATTAGCACCGCGTCTTACTACCCGTTCGGGTTATACGCACTTACGCTAATGTGTAATGGTAGGGTGATTGTGAGATGAAATGGAGGACCTACAGTTTAACGTGGAATCCGAACCACGGTGGAGACCTGGCATTCCCCACATTCACAAGATGTCTTGTCAGAGGTNTTCCTCACATTCACAAGATATCTTGTCAGAGGTGAAGGAAGGGTTTGGTAATCAGATAAATTTATGCCGGGACCGGGGATTGAACCACGGCCGCCAGCATAGAAGTCTGACACCTTACCCCTAGACCGCCAGATCACCTACCATATTATTATAAACTAGAATGAATATAATATATCACGTTACACTTATATTCATTGGAATACCGTGAAGTGCTGCCATGGTAGACTATTACCTGTGATATGTAATCCACCCACTTGATCTCAATTTGACTAACTACACGCAGGCTTTTCTATACATACTTCACACGAGAATGTGACCAATGAATGTTCTAGTTTGTGATGATCACATTTCGCGGGTACACTTTAAGTTAGGGCGGAAGGGGGGTTCGAATAGCAGCCAACATTTTTGGAGTTTTTATATAAAAAAATATGTTTTGGCGAAAATAAATTACATAGTAATTAACTAAAAATAATCACGCTAATATAGTTGTTAAGTACGTTAGAACCGCATCTAAATAGCATACTCTTTTAATTGAAAAATTATACCTGGAAATCTCTTCCTTAAAATATGAATAAAGAATTACTCTTAGCACGGGACGACTCCTAAATGTTAAGGATATCGGAGTAATAAGCCAAAATCCCTGGTTCCATTCCCATGTCAAGGTGTCATTTTTCAATTGCCATAATATAAATTACATATTGCTTTAGTAGATATGTTAATTTTTTTTACACGTGGTATTATTATTTATTATTATTTAGCACCACGTCTTACTACTCGTTCGAGTTGCATATGCAGACCTACTCATTTAGGTAATGTGTTAGGGATTAGGAAAGTTGAATTTAAAAGAAGTATACCCACGTTTTCGTGGAGGTAAAGTGAAATGCAATTGATGAAAAACCACTATTAGTACACCCGATCGAGATTCAAACCCCAATCTCCCCATCATCAGCTGTCTAATCTATTGTGAGTGTGACGCCTGAGACCATTTGATTACCTAAGCGGGTATGAAAATAAATTGAATGACGATAACTTTTCCTGATTTAAATATTCCAGTAATTCCATGACTAATATAAAAGCATTAACGATGAGATCACATTACGTAGAAAATCAAACTAAACGTATCTAAAGAAACATTATTTTTTTGTATTACGTAAAAAAATTCTGCAAAAAATACTGGCCTTCTCACATTCCCTAATATCCCATCTCAAATAAGATCTGCTTTCCCTCAAAACTCGCCACGTTACGCCCTTCCACGCCCCTAAAAATATAAAGTTTCGCTAGCTATGACTTGTATACTAAAAATAGAAGGTACGGAACTCCACACGGACTTTCTCGCTCTATTGTTTAAAAATGGTGATATTTACTGAAAACTCGTAAAATATGTTAAACGAAATAATATACACTAGCAAACCCAAGCATAAATTGAACTATATTTTTCTAAAACACTTTTTGAGTCCCGGTTTAAAATTTTATAATTTAATTTTTAAAGAATTAATGTCCCCATTAGTATGTTTGGACTAATTAAAAAAATCAATATTGGGTTTACAATGGTCAACACCGTAAAAAAACGAAATGTTGATGGATGTCTAAGTCTCATTAACCCCCAAACCCTAAAAAGTGTTTTTTTGCAATTACGTTTATCTGTGTGTCTGTTTAATCCTAAAATTAAGAGTAGTTTAGTAAAAAACGAAAAGAGAAAAATCGATTTTCACAAAATCGTCTCTAAGGATTTCGATTTAAATTCGTATCTATGAGTTTATTAAGATTATAAATAGTATTGATTTTTTTTCCTTTTTCCCATAAAAATGAATTTTAAGCTACTTTACAGAAGCGGAAATTTCAGTATCTCCGCAACTATTTGAGATACTAAATAATTTATTATTGCAAAATTGTAGTATTATTAAAAATAAAAAACTTTTATATGAAATATATTTTTATAAAAACGACAGTTTCTGAGATATTGGCAATATATATATACAGTTTTGTGAGATTTAGTTGTGGAGAGACAATACTTATGTGTTAATGCAATAATTCTCCAATGCCATAGAGTAATCAAATACAAGTAAGTCTCTCCAAAAGTTTGTGTTATTTTTACTTTAACCTCTTAGGAGTAATGTTTGTACAACAATTATTTATCTCCATTTTAGACTCAAGTCAATAAATACATGTATTATTGGTCAAAATTTATAAATGAGGAATTTAATAGTAATGCGATGACCTGAAGATGTGCAACACCTAATAAAATGTTAAAATTTTAACCGCAAGTCGAAATTTTAATACGAAGTTTTGACCCTTTTGGACTCAATATCGATCTTTTTTTATTGGTACAATATATAAAATTTAAAACTGAGATTCAACAAATATTTTACATAAGTATAGTGCAATTTATGCTTGGGTTTGCTAGTGTGTTATTTCATTTCACACATATTACGAGTTTTGTGTAAATATCTCCATTTTTTTAAATATAGAGCGAGAAAGTCTGTGCGGAGTTGCGTAACATTTATTTTAATCATTGATCATTTATCTCTTTTTGACTATTTGAACACGTTTTGCCAATAAGTCTTCCTTTGCGACAGGCTTTAAAAAATAATTACTTCGACAATATTTAATGAGAACCTTGAAACATGAAAGGGACTTAAATATTTCGTGTTGCCTTTCCTTGATATTTTTATTATTTTTGAAAGGGTCAATAGGGATTGGGGTAAAGGTGGTGGCTGGACGTTAGTAGGGTGAGGGTGGGTTCATGAAATTAATTGACGTGTTTGTATGCTTATACCACACATGATGTGCTTGTTGCTATTCCATCCGAAACAAAGAGACCACTTGGTTTTTTTTTTTTCATAAACTTTTTTTCATTTCTCTCTTTGATGATGAACCAATGTGTGATGGATTATTCGGAGTCGAGTTTAGACAGACGTATATTTCTCTGTTAACTCCATGACTACACGAGCTTGCCTCCCTCTCTCTCACCCCCCCCCCGCCCCCTTTCCCTTCTCCAGCAAAGGGAAATTTAGTTTGTGCAAATACAAACGTTTTAATTTGTAATTAAATTTGACAAAAAAATACTTAAGTGGAATTTAATGTTTACTGAACAAGATAATGATGCAGAAAAGGATTGGTAAAATATTCTTAACATCAAATTCCCTGTGTTACCAGGTTCACTAGAAGGAGTTTCCATTTTTACAGGAAGCTTGGATTGAATAAATGAGTAATAAAATGTAATTTTTCAACAAAATGACAAGCGTGAAGTCATGTAACTTATGTTTAAAAGAGGATCATTCACGAATGAGAGTGAAATATATCTTATGTTAACTCACAACTCTTGTTTAAGGGGTAATAAGACATGTTTCAATCAACCAACGCTTCTTTGGTGCTGACTGACAGCTTTGAAAAGTTACCAGACCAAATTATGTATCCCTACGCCGAACCATATGATCTGCAAAAACATGTGTTTATCAGCTGTCACTTCTGACAGTTAAAATTTAGGTATGTACTTAAATGTTGACTGTCAGTCAGTCAGTCAGCTGTGAGCTGTCAGCGCCAAAGAAGCCATGGGGATACTGTAGCTTACTTGATTCTTCAGTTCCCTTTTTTGTCCAGCCAAAGACCTACTACTGTATTTTAAGCTTTCAGTTAAATGTCCCAAATTAGCAAATATTCCAGTGTTTTTATTAGATTCTGCAAATTTCACGGGTTTTTTCCCGGTTCCACAGGTTCATGGCAACCCTGTAGTAATATTAAACACTAACAGATATAAAATGAAGAACTTAAATGTTTTAGAGTTTTTCTATATTATTATTTTTTATTTTAAATTACAAAACATAGGTGGTAGACAAAGGTGTACAAATTTTAGTTTTAAATCATTTTAATGTTTTCGTACTGTCTTGCCTGTACCAGTGAACACGCGGGCTAAGGTATCAAACTTATCTGGTATGTATTGCCGGTAACGATTAGGTCTGGTTTCGAAACTTAGCCGCAAGTACTGAGGCTGTTTTTTTAATGGTTTTAAGCTCCACCTACACAAAAATGCGGCTAAACTTCCTCTAAATACTACATTTCTTATACCTATCACCTTATTGTAAATATCCAGAACGAGCATTAAGACGCGGCGCACACAATAACCGGTAGTGTAAGGTAAATGGGTTTACACCTGACCTGGCCTGGATGCAGAGGTTCGGTCCCCGTCCGGGTGAGTATATACGTTTTGTACACCACATCTTTTACTACACGATAGGAAAATATTTACACTAATGGGTTTGGAATTGGAAAGGTAGAGGTTAGAGGAAGTGTAACTGCATTTGTGTGGATAAATAGTGGGCTACCATTTAGTAAAATTAACTCAGTACACCCGCCCTTCTAGCCCCGATCACCCGGAGATAAAAATTAATACAGTTCGTGGGTCACAAAAAGAAAGGCATCGCGGGCCACCAACTGCAAAAAAAAATATTTACAGTTTCCTTCCACGTAGGTATGAGTATATTTATTTTTGCTTTTCTCTTTCCTTGCCCCTTGGTGTAAATATTCTGAATACTCCGGACAGGCGGTAGGGCTCAGTGCACAAAGAGAAATGTCAAGGATTGTTTATAATTTAATTGGCAGTGACACATAAGGACGGGTTGTCTGGGGGGGTGGGGTAGGTTGGGGGGAGAGGGAGTATCAATGGTGGTGAGGCTCTAGTCAAATGAATGTAATGAATCGTCACGATGAATACTTTGCTAACTGGTTCCTTGTTAAATTCACCATCTTGACAAGTGAATTAATTAAACACACTGTAATTGTAAGGTTTTATGAAGTCGCCCTTGAGTCTTATAAACTACTAAAATTCATCCTCAATTAATTTATCCTTACCCGCTTCGGTGGCCGCATGGTCTAAGGCGTCACTATCGTGCTATAATAGACTGCCTATGATAGGAAGATCGAGGTTCAAATCCTTGTCAGGTTTACTGAGGGTGGTTTTCTAGAACATTTTTCCGCTCTCCCTCCACACTTACTCTAAATTCAACTTTCCTCATACCTGACTCATTAACGTAATTAGTACATATGTGTATAACCTTAACAGGTAGTATGCACTGCGTTAAAAAAAACTTATATGCGAAGTGATCGATCACCTTCCTTCCCCCGCAAAGGTAGTCGAGAAGTTTAGGGCGCTAGGCTTATATTGCACATAATTGACGTTTATGAGGAAGTTGGGGTTCGAACTCTGTTCGGATGGTTTTTATGATTTAGTTTTGTTTACCTTGGATTTCCCCATCATATTCCCTTCACACTTGTCCGCTTTGCACGTGTGTGCACCGCGCCCTAACCCATCCGGTATATTCACACATTTAAACTAATAGTGTAGGGATGAAGAAAGTATAATTTAGAGGATAATTAGCCATATTTTGCGTGTTGAGTAAGAGTAAAACAATCCCCCCCTCTCCCTCCACGTAAGGAATCGGATGATTTTCCGTCACCACCCCTCCCTCTCCCCCCGTATCACTTAGGTATTTTTTTTACTATTTGGTAAATTATATTATTTTAATTGTTTGGTAAATTTTAGACATAAAGAATGGTAATAAAGCGAGTGATATGAAATTTCAGAATACTTTAATTGCAGAAAAATTAGGTAAGTAAATGAAATATAAGTAGTATTTTAATAAGTAATATATTTCTTTCGATTAACGTACGTGTTTCCTAATCTTTATATTTTTACATTAATTTTTCCTAAAATCTTTATTTCTTAAAATATTTTTCCTAAAACTTACTTCATAATTTAACCCCGCCTCGGTGGCGTAGTTGGCTAACGCGCTAGTCGTGTTGAGCTCGACTGCTGAGGACGGGGAGATCGAGGTTCGAATCTCAGGTCGGGTGAACTGGGGGCGGTTTTTTCCTAAATGGTTTTCCACTCTCCCTCCATGCAAATGCGGGTTCACTTCCTCTAGTTAAACCTTCCCAATTCCTAATCCAATAGAGTAATTAGTATTTAAAGCATATAACCCGAACGGGTAGTAAGACGGGGTGCTAATATATATATATTCATAAATTAACATTCCTTAAGCCCAGTTTTTCTAATGCCCGTTTTTCAAATAGATAAATTTATAAACCTTTTTTCTTTACATATATCTCCTAAGGACATTATTTTACTAACGATGCATATTAATGTTGTTGTTTTTTTCCCAAAATGTATGTTATATGAATAGGAACGAGAGGGCGGTTATACCCTATCGAACGTTGGAACCAGTATGAGGGCTACTCGACAGAGCTTACAACATAACAATAAACATTAGCGAGGGATCGCACAACAGATTTACAACTTCTAGTGGGCAAACAACGTCCAAATTTACACAGCACTCTGAGTGAACTGAAGATAGGACAGGCAGACACTAAAACCATACTTGTAGAGTTTTCATTGGGAAAAACCCTCGGAGCCAAACCTAAAATTCAGTGGGTGAGCGTGGAAATAATATCACATACGACGACCCTTCAATTTTAAAACTACAAATATGAAGATATACGTCTGGACTAGCTTCAAACCATATACCGTAACATTCCCTTGTAACATATACCGTGATATAAAATGATGCATCATTGAATAGATTATTATTATTAGCACCGCGTCTTACTACCCGTTCGGGTTATTAGCACTTACGCTAATGTGTAATGGTAGGGTAATTGTGAGATGAAATGGAGGACCTACAGTTTAACGTGGAATCCGAACCACGGTGGAGGCCTTGCATTCCCCACATTCACAAGATGTATTGTCAGAGGTGAAGGAAGGGTTTGGTAATCAGATAAATCTGTGCCGGGACCTGGGATTGAACCCCGGTCGCCAGCATAGAAGTCTGACACCTTACCCCTAAACCGCCAGGTCACCCACCATTGAATAGAGTTTCTTTCTCGGATCTCAGAGAACAAGTGTTTACCTTACTTCTTAAGTCAATCCTACCCATACAAAACAATAAGTTTAGTAACATTGATTATAAATTTAACTAAATAAAATATTTTAAGAAATTAGATATTTTAAGGAAAATGGTCGTCATGAAATTACTATCGGCCAAATAAGTTTTTAGGAAATTTTAGAATTAAAAATAGGTTTTAGGAAAAACGTTCTAAGAGTAATTTATAAATACAATTTATTTTTTGAAAGAAAATAAAATAGATTCTGTCATACAATAAAACTTTTTTTTTTTTTTAAACTTGCCTGAGATGGATTCTCTAACGCAGTAAGCCGTAAGAAAATACTTTCGCCCCTTCCCCCCGCTCCTCTAACCATCAAAAACCCTTACGTAATTTAAGAACGACTCCAATAGAAAAATATTTCTTGACTGAAACCGACGGACAAGACCAGACGGTATCGATGCCATGACCCGCGGGGACACCGATGCAAGTGTTATCTTTTTTTTTTTAATTATTTCTGGGCGAATCGGACACTACCATTGCACATGCCAGTCTATAGTGGAACCATGACTCAATAAATGCAAAGTTTAAAATAAAACAGAGCAAAAAAAACTTTTTAATGTTTTTATTTTTTAGTCTCCACTCATTTCGCGGGAAATCCTTTGTGTACAGTAAAATCCGTTTAGTTTGACAGACAAAATGACATGTGAGAAGTCCCTCAAGCCAGATTTTGCTACGTCACAAAGGTAACGTAGCCCCTGATGGTCCGGTCCGGCAGATGTGATCATGTCACGTGGTTGCTAGTAACGAGAAGAGGGGACACCTGTTAGTATTTCATGTCATGTCGGTTTTGTTTGTTTTGAAGGGGAGGTGGCGTCGACTAATGTTCGGTCCTGATTGAAACCGACGCGCGGGGACGTAGTCATTGTTTAGTCACGAGCCGGGGGGAACAAAAATATACGTTCCATTTACCCTCGTCGGCGTTGCCTACTTTGTGATTTCGAAACCATTTCGCAAAGCGGGCTGCATCTTAATTCCACGCACTCAAAACACTATCCCACTTAGACGACGATGAACAAAATAGAATGTATGCAAAGAAAATTAGTAGTTAACCCTGCGAGGGTTCTTGTTTAGATGATTATGGCACTTACCCTCTTCCTCTGACAAATATACACACGCACTCTACTATTTGCGCTTGTACTAATTTTATTTGCATTTCAAGTTTACCGATTTTTGTTCCATATTCCAGATAAACATATATACTTACACGATATACATCCTGTCAGAAAGATTTCTATTGATCATTTTTGTGAATAAACCAATAGACGATAAAAAAAATCGTTTATTAAAACAACTACTTCGATATTAAAAAAATTGTGGGTACGTTGATATATATATATATATATATATATATACTCCCGAAGTTCATGCGTTTAGAGTGCCTTAAATACGTAACTTATGCCAAATTTTAGCTTTCTAGTTGTAATGAGTTTTCAAGTTTTCTAGAGCTTTAGCGTCTACCGACTTATAAATACACAAACCCACAAATACATATTATATTTTATTTGTATGATTGGTTAGTGTGTTCTTGATTAAAACTGATCAATATAAAGTGTATAGGCCACACAATAATTTTCTAAAGGTCAAATTTCCCTCAGAAAACACGTACGTTGTCGGGAATTAAGTAATTTCTACTGTATAAAAAATACTATTTGAATAATCGCACATATGATGTTCATACATATAACTAGGCTAAATATGAATACAGTCGTCCAACAATGAACGATATTTTACTTAAAGAGTTCAAACACATATAAATTAATAACTTAAATACACTTAATTTGCAATTTTGATCATTTTTATTTGATAATTTGAAATGAACTAACATAGGTAAATTCTCCCCTATAATTTGCCATATATTACATTTTTTCTGCTTTTGCAAAATATTTACACTGGGTACCTTTTACCAGTATTATCTGTACTGGACGAATTTTAACTACACCGAGGAAGTATGGGTGAGTATGGTAGTTTCAAACTATTTAGGGGAAACCTCTCTCAGTATGATCGAAAACTCCACGTCCACAGAAAACCAAACTATATAAACTAACGTTTAACCCACGTAAATACAGATTCGGGTGACCTTTTACTATATTCACTTTCATCCTTGGATTAACTCAGTTTGAGATGAACAAATATTTTATACGAAATCGAAATTTTTACTTTATCTTCCATATAAAATAATGAGTACGCATATGGTATATTATGATTTTGGTAGTAAGAACAATAGAAGTTACTTACTATAGTTACTAAAACAATGTTAATATATTCATACATAAAGTCATGTCATCTGCAGATGTTACTTTTGATATATATTATCAATACCTATCAAATAAAATAAATAATATAAGAAAATGTGATCAATGTTGGCCGCCAAGAAATATGTTTTGATTTTCATTACTGTTATTACAACCAAAATCAGGGTTTAGTAATGCATTGGAGGGGGTCAGGAATTGTAAGGGGGAAATGATAAAACTGCACAACATTGATTATTTAAAAGATATGTCGCCAACCATTAAGGCTGCATCTACCAAGTTTTAATTATTTTAAAAATTTAATTTTTTGATGGTTTCAGAAATTAAAAATTCATAGTCCTATAAATAAACTATTGATAGAAATATTCCAGAATATTTCCATCATTGTAATAAGAATATTTCACAAACTTAATGAAGTTGTATTGCTTCGCTTGTAAAACATCAATTAAAACCATACTGTGGAGGGTTTACAACAAAATATGTTATAGAATCATGGGGAGTAAGTTTCAGAAATCAGAGCACGTTGCCAAAAAATAATAATAGAACTTTAAGTTAAAATTGAAACCAAAGTGGTTGGCGCAGCATTTATTGGAGAATTTACCCTCAATCCTTCGGTTCGGGGTATAGCCCTGACCTAAGGGAATATAAAGTCATTCCAACTTTATAGTCAACTTTGGTGGTAATGATTACTGTTGAATTGATACATATTTAAACTGGCACAAAGCTATAACCAATAAATTTGTCGGAACTATTTTTTTTTACGGATAATCATAGCCTTTATTTAAATTTTAACTTTGAAACTACTCTTGCTAACAAAACTAAGCTCTAAAAATGTATTTGTTGCTATGACGTTGAAAAGGCTTTGCTAAGTATTTTCAGAACTCTAGAATAGAAATTCAGTTACTGTTTGAACTTGACGAATTCATAAATATAACAAACCATAATGACCGCTTATTTGTGCAGTCGTTAAATCCCCCATACATTAAAAGGTATTAACTTAATAGGATTCGGATTTAGTTCTACCGCGTTAAAAGGGGTTGTATTCAAACCATTTAAAAACGAGTGGGGAGAACACATAAACAAAAGTATGCATTGACTAATAAAAACACAGAAGCTAGTGGGTATAATTTAAAAGCAATGTGGGTTAGCATGTCTGGCTCAATTTCTATACAGCAGAATTCGATTTTAACAAACAATCAGGTATGTAATGAGTGTATTTAAAGCAGGGCTCCCTCACTGGTTAAATTTACTGGCTCAGTTCCTTTGAGAATAGTATTTAATTTAAATTAGGTCCATCCTACTGTTCTCAAACTTTAAAATGTACACCCTTTTTTTAAAACATTAAACATAGAAGTTCATCAAAAGAACTAAATTAAAACAACAGTAATGTTTATTTTATAATTCCATTTGGTTAGGAAAGACTTTTTCTGACTAGCATAGTTAACCGTAATTCATCTTCGCAAAATATTTTCTGAGGACAGTTAAACAACAATGTATACAAATTTTCCGAAATTTCAAAGCAAAACTTGTACACGGTAAGTTTGTTCCAACTATTTTTAATTTTATTATATCAAAAGAAAGTATTTTAATATTGAAAAAAATCTATTTTGAGAATCTGATGAATTTTTCTGTTTTATGTGTAAAATATTGGATTTTACTATTTGTCTGTTCATATGGATTTTACTATTCTGTATGTTCATATATATCTTGCTGTCTGTCCGTCTCTCTGTCGTTGGCCAATATCATAAAAGGTTTTATAGGTAAATAACTCAGGTTTTTTTTTTACCTTTGCCCTCTGATTACCACTGAGTGATTTTTTTTTAATTCAAAATATTTCGAAAATATCTCAAAGGATTTTGTTTAAAATGCATATATAGTGAGTATTTTACATGAAAATTAAAACTGTGTACTTATTTTGTGAGAGAAATTCGTTTAAGGGTAATATACTGAAAACTTTTTTTTTTTCAATTTGATCACTAAAAAAGGGGTTTAGCGATTTGGTTAAAAATGGATATTTGTTAATCGTTTAACATTATAAATAGTTTTATATATTTACTTTTTATAAAAAAAATTATATATAATAGTAGTAAAGTGTTGACTATTTTTTTAATTTGAAATTTTTGAAAATAGCTTCAACGATTTTGTTCAAAATTATTTGGAGAATATTTTACATGATAAATAAAAACTCTTATGTTGAATTTAAAATTTGTTTTTCATGATAAATAAGAATTTATTTTTATTTTTACAAATACAAATAATTGGAGAATTGTTTATTGAAGCCTATTTTTGAATATTTTGTTCGAATCTATAGTACACTGAGACAGTAAGATTATGTCCTACAATTTTTTTTATTGAGATAATGAAATGAAAAAAATATGTCGGGGTTGAAAATGAAATAATTTGTGGTTCTAAAAAACTTTTTTTTTTATTTTTAAAGCAAAGTATTGGACTGATTTACTAACAATATTATTGTGTAAAGTAAATATACTAATATTAATATAACAATAGCGTTTTTGATACGTGTATTAAGACAATTTTCAGAGAACCATGGTAAATGGTTACCTAATGTATGCATCTAAACAAATAAACACCAAAATAATATTTCAAAAATTCATGGCGTCAGCCCGCAAACGATCATACCAACCATTTAGCCGCCATTTGTTGAAAAATAAAGTGCCAATTCTTGCAGATAGAGGGCTTCATGGGGTCAGCACAACGGTATCCCCGGCCGTTAATTTCAGTTTTATAGACCACGGTCGCTACTTTTTCATTAAGTCGCTTCATTAATTTGTTCTCACGAGGCTGAGTTGACCCGGTATCAGAACCACTGCCTCATTTCAACAATCATTGTTTGGTGAGCAAAAGATTATTGAATCAAGAAGCGAAACGAAAAATTTATTATTTTGACGAGCTATTTTTATAAGACTAAATTTTAGCCTAATGAATTTATTTTGGTTTATTTTTATCAAAATAAAAACCAAAACAAACTGTTTTTCTTTTATTTCTAACATGTTTGGCAGAAAGTCCTAATGAAACTATAAATTATTATTATTATTACTAATTAATCAGAAATAAACGCTTATAGATTATAATTTTTTTCACACTTGTGTATAAAAATTGTATCAAATTATATCTTAAAATTATGTATATATATTATACATATTATATATATATATAAACATATATATGTATATATACATGTATATATATGTATATAGGCCTATACATGTATATATATACATACACATATATATATATAGGTGACCTGGCGGTCTAGGAGTAAGGTGTCAGACTTCTGTGCTGGCGGCCGGGGTTCAATCCTCGGTCCCAGCACAGATTTATCTGATTACCAAACCCTTCCTTCACCTCTGACAAGACATCTTGTGAATGTGGGGAATGCCAGGCCTCCACCGTGGTTCGGATTCCACGTTAAACTGTAGGTCCTCCATTTCATCTCACAATCACCCTACCATTACACATTAGCGTAAGTGCGTATAACCCGAACGGGTAGTAAGACGCGGTGCTAATAATAATAATAATAATAATAATATTATATAAGTGTGTATATATATATGTGTATGTATATATATATATATATATGTGTGTATATATATGTGTCTATATATATGTATATATATGTGTATGTGTGTGTGTATATATATATATATATAGCAACATTTTAAAATATTTTATATAACAGACGCAAAGATAGGCTTAGTTGGATTTTCTATTAATATTTGATGATAAATGGAATGTTGTTTTTCTGTATTGATAACTGTACACCCCTGCTTAGCGAGCATGGAATTCCACCCCTTGATCCCGGCTATATACGAGCCTAGCATTGAGAGAATACGTGTTTGGGAGAGGCATTATTAAATTAGTCAGTATGATAACCCGACTGTCACTCAAAAGCTCCCACTCAATCAGATTACCTGTGGTGCAACAGCGCTGCCATAAGTGCAACGGGAAACCTTGTAACTACTAAGCAAATACAATATACGCCGTGCTCTTGCGTCATTACGCACGTACGTGGTCTAATGTAGGGAGATTACATTGCGGGCTTCTGCGGTTACTTGCTATAGAATGTTCCAAAAGGCAAAATGTAAGGGGGGGAAATCTGGAAACCTATAAGATTCAAAACACAAATTTAGAGTTTGTTTCGAATTCATAGATAACATATATTTAAGGTAGGTTCTATTGATTTTTTCGCGTGTATGTATAACTTTTTTCATTTAGGGCCTATTTGAGGCATTTTACGTGCACTTTCTAAGCCAACTGATTGTTCCAGCACACGGCTTATAGATTAACTTAAATCTGACACAACATCCAGCCCCCAACCAATAATTCATCAATGTAAAAGGGGAAACCCACATTTCAGCAATGGTATATTTTTGCGCGATGCCAGAAATTGAACCTGGGACTCTTAACTCGGTAGACAGACACGATACGGACTGAGATAAGGTGTGGGACTATTCATGTTTTACAATGCACTATTCATCTCTTCTTTAGATAACCTTACTCAAAACAGAAGCTGGTTGATATGTAGCTGTTACTGGTTCTTTATTCGCGCAAAGTAGAACTCGTACCAAAGGGTACGTGGTTGAAAACTTGCCAATCGCACTAAATTATATTTTCGGTCACGAAGAGATTAAGGTTTAAAACACAGCACAGAACACCGTGAGTGGTTTTCCACAGGTTATTTATGGCTTTGTTTTTACACCCCTCCTTCGTCCTGATGTGGGCACACTTTATCTCAAATGACCTCATTTTTATCCCTTAAATTAAGTCGTTAATAATCATGATGTTACCCGCTTTGGTGTTTGAGGTTCGAATCTCGATCGGGTGTACTTAGGAAGGTTTATCCAAAATGGTTTCCCACTTACCCTTTCGCATTAATGCGGGTACATTTCCTCTAAATACGGCTTTCATCGTGCCTGAAACCATTAGCGTGATTAGTACATAAGCGTATAACATGAAAAGATAGTACAATGCGGTGCTAAAAAAAACATAATGTTAAACTTGATGATGAAAAAACAACACAAGTATTAATTTGTTCTAAAAGTCAGTCACCAATATTAAGCGAAAGAAAAATGTATAAAACTCTTTTTACTAAATGCATTACAAAAAAAACTTAAATAAAATTTTTAACTTCCTATACTAAAATTATATCAATAATACGCTGCTTAGGTCTTGATGTATTCCAAGACAGTTTTATTTTCACTTTTCTTCCAAACTCGATAAATATTTCATTTTGTTTTCGATTAAATGTACATGGGATTTATTAAAGTGAACGTTGTGATTTTTTTTTAATGTACGGACAAACCAAAATCGCCCTTAACGCGCGGGCCTTTACTTCGCAAAGCTCCCAAACTAAAAACACCTCTTATTTTTACATCATAAAGTAAGGAAATAAATTGAATATATATCCATCATGAAATAACACACATAGCTTACTATCCTTTATTATGGTCACTATTGTATCAAGAAAAAAATAATAGCCATCTGATCTAACTAACGCTTTAGCTCAGTCGGTAGCGTGTCTGCTTATTGAGTTAGGATTCCTGTGTTCAATTACCATCATGGCAAAAAAAAAGTATCATTGGTTAAATGTACCTTTCCCCTTTCACAGTGATGAACTAACGGCAGGGGGGCTGGGATTTGTGTCTGTTCTAGATTTTAGTTAGTTTATAACTCATATTCTGATATAATTACTCGGTTCAGGAAGTGCACGTTAAATACCTTAATTAAATAAAAGATAAAAAGAAAGAGCATCGAATCTCATTTTTTATGCAACTTATTTTTTGCCCACGTCTTACTACTTGTATGTATCTAGCTGCATTAAAGAGGTAGAAACGAGAAAATTAGAGTTGAGGAAATGTATACGCATTTGTATAGAAGAGGAGTAGAAAAGCACTCCTGCCGTAATACCCACGGTAGAGATTCGTGCCCCAATAACCCCATCATCTACAAACAAGACTAGATGGACCCGACATTTAGTCCACGTGTCCCTCAATGCGGGTGAGCTTAGTACTGTTATGTGACAGGTTTCAGAAAAGTGCGTGATAACAGTCATTAGCTCCCTCTTCATTTTTTAAATTTAGCACCGAGTATTATTATCCGTTCTGTTTATACGCTTATGTATTAATTACGCCAATAATTCAAAGATGAGCAAGGTTATATTTAGACAAAGTGTACCAGCATTTGCATGGACAAAGGGTGGAAAACAATTTTGGTAAGAAACTTATATATCTCCGCGTCGTCAGTAGTCTAGTCATCTGCAAGAGTGACGCCTTAGACTATACATCCACCGAAGCGTGTTTTTTTTATCATTATTAAAATACTTGTGTACGGGTTCCAGCGTTTCTTTAAAACGTTTTTGCACTGATCTGTCATTACATTCCGCAGCGTTCCGATCCAACAACCTCGGGTAAACCCTCGCTCCTACCTGCAAGACGATATTTCAACCCTTATTTAGTGCGCCTTCGTATGAAAATCACCAAGCACCACGGACCTCTATATTAACATTGTTATTAAACCTAGTAATTGCTCCAGATTTAGGGGTAAGGTATGAGGAACCGACGGGTGGTATTTAGGAAGCGATGTGAAAGGGGATAAGGGGCGGGTTGTGGAAGGATTTTGGTGGAGGGTTTGGAGGTGATATGCTTAGTAAGGGAAGGTGCTGTGTTTCGATAACGTACCACTAAAATAATAGAGCGCTTTTGTTAACATGCACGCTAGTTATGTAAACGTTCTAATCGTTATCTACACGGAATGTGGTTTATCAATGTTTGGGAACGTCGGGGGGGGGGGGGG
>CABEEJ010000638.1:191320-208003 GCA_901482245.1 Timema douglasi
TTATTATTATTATTATTATTAGCACCGCGTCTTACTACCCGTTCGGGTTATACGCACTTACGCTAATGTGTAATGGTAGGGTGATTGTGAGATGAAATGGAGGACCTACAGTTTAACGTGGAATCCGAACCACGGTGGAGGCCTGGCATTCCTCACATTCACAAGATGTCTTGTCAGAAGTGAAGGAAGGGTTTGGTAATTTGATTAGTAAAACTAAGAGACTCATGTTCCAAACAGACTCAGCCAGGGGCTGGAAGCTGTTCATAGTGATAATTATGATGAACCTAAAGTAAAAGGGTTGCTGATCTAAAGGTCCTCGGTTCGATTCCCAGCTGGTAGCGGGGGATTTAACTCGAAAGGGGAATAATTCCCATGTGCTCATCAGGGTTTGGTTAGTTAGGCTTAAGTTTAAGAGTTTCCAGTGGTTCCCCACTCTCATATTCACTATCATCATCCCCTCTCTTCATCGACCTTCCACGAAAAAAAGAACGTGAAATTAGTAAATTTGGGCCTCCTCTAGGTAACGGTACATTAGTACTGGAAGACCTTCCCTTAAACTGAGCTACAGATAGAATATTACCTAAGCATGCTATTATAATTATAATCCAATCAATACAAAATCACCCGTCTCGGTGGCGTATTTAGCTAACGCGTTAGTCGTGTTGAGCTCGGCTGCTGAGGACGGGGAGATCGAGGTTCGAATCTCGGTCGGGTGAACTGGGGGTGGTTTTCTCCTAAATGGTTTTCCTATCTCCCTCCACGCAAATGCGGGTTCACTTCCTCTAATTCAACCTTCCCAATTCCTAATCCATTAGAGTAATTAGTACTTAAAAAAAAGCGTATAACCCGAAAGGGTATTAAGACGCGGTGCTAAATATTATTATTATTATTACAATCCGAAATCATGTGTTATATTTACGTACAACTCTGACATCTCTTGTGCAAAATAATTACTATATATTTTGTAAATACTATATTTGATAGCAAGATTAGTATATGTTATCGAATTATAGTATACAATCAGATGACAAGGATAAAGTTTAGTAAAATAGATCAGTACGGGTGTATACAATTACATCGCATGTCCATTACATCGCGTTTTTGGTGCAAATACATTGTAGGTCCATAACGTCGCGTTTCCCCCACCCCTCTACACACAGCTAACCCTACTCTGACGTACAACCAATAGGAATGAAGGGTCAACTGACTCCCCTTGGGAGGGGGGGGAGTTTATAGCTCGCCATAAATCTAATCTCCTTAAATTCTTGGAAACTTAAATTTGTAAATTCAAATTACTGTGGCGCAACGAAAAGCAAAGATGAAATAATAAAATAATAATATAATCTACCAATTAAATATTTTTTTATCCAAACAATTTCTTCCAGATAAGTAAAAACAAAATGATTGTGTATTTATTTTAGGAGTGTTGTAGATCCAGTTGCAAAGGTATCTCGGTTATGTTGAGGTTTATTTAAGTTTTGTTTGAGTCACTATTCTTTTAACCAGCCCCACCTTCAAAGTGAGAGTCAGAGGGGAGAGTCAGGCACACTATCCTAGTAGGCTAATAATAATATTTAGCACCACATCTTACTACCCGTTCGGGCTATACGCTTTAAGTACTAATTACTCTAATG
Organism: Timema douglasi; assembly: GCA_901482245.1. Classification (NCBI taxonomy): domain Eukaryota; kingdom Metazoa; phylum Arthropoda; class Insecta; order Phasmatodea; family Timematidae; genus Timema; species Timema douglasi. The sequence goes on from CABEEJ010000638.1 coordinate 192,955, forward strand.
GATTAGGAATTGGGAAGGTTGAATTAGATGAAGTGAACCCGCATTTGCATGGAAGGAGAGTGGAAAACCATTTAGGAAAAACCACCCCCAGTTCACCCGACCGTGATTCGAACCTCGATCTCCCCGTTCTCAGCAGTAGAGCTCAACACGACTAGCGCGTTAGCCAACTACGCCACTGAGGCGGGTACTATCCTAGTAAAACGCGATGTAATGTACACGCGCTCTATTTGCAACGCGATGTAATTGTATACATACACCCCTTCTTTCCTAATAGTTGTACATCAGAGTCGGGTCAATTGTGTGTAAAGAGGTGGGATGAAACGCGACGTGATGGATCTGCAATGTATTTGTACCAGAAACGCGATGTAATGGACATGCGATGTAATGGTGGTACCCCTATCAGTACTCCCCTGAAGATGAGATAAGAAAACAACTATTTCTAGTTCATATAATATGGAATGGTCACTTCTTTAACGAACTATTCTACTATTAAAGCATGGAATTTTTTTGTCTGTTCTTTTACTGTGACATAATTTACTACCCATCTGGGCTACACCCTGATTTGTATTAATGGGATAACATTTATGTGAAATTTACCAGCATTTGCCTGAAAGTAAGAGCGTGGGACACGAAACACGACCTCCCACGCCACCGGTTAATCAGACAGGGGTGAGGTAATACGCCTTATCCCGCGTGTCCACCAACATGGGTGATAAGATATTTTAAGAGTTAACACTTGCACGATAAAAGCACTTATTACTAGAATTTCAAATGATAACCTAAAGGTGTGTTGAAACATAGTTCCACTTGAGATATATCTTTCCTATCGACTTATATAAAAATCCCGACGGGAGTAAACGTATTCCAATATTATCGAGCCGCTAGTAAGTGCGAGTTGCCATGGCAGTACTGATCAAAATGGCCGTTTTGGCCACCATACTGGGTAGCTTCTCGGCCAACGCTCAAAACTCTAGTAAGTACTTACAGAACAATTTAGATAGGAACGAACCTTTTTCAATAGTTACAAAAGTTATTTATTATTTATAAACACTTCTCACTGCCCGTTCAATTTACATGCGTTTATTCTAATTGAGTTAGTATTAGGAAAGAACCATTTTCGAGGTAAGCGACCCGAATTTTATTGGCAGTAGAATGAGAAACCGTTCAATAAAAACCCACGCTCGGTAGACCCAGCCGGGATTTGAGCCCGGATCTTCCCGTCATCATCATCACAAAAGTGACACCTAATAGTTATACATCTATACAAATTGTTAAATAAGTAGATTCACGTGATCTGAAGTTGTAAATTTTAAAATAAACTATCAAGAGGCCTACCTATAATGAAATAATATAATATTTTCTTTATTATTATTATTATTATTATCAATGTTAACTGCAAAAAAAAATTATTATTTTCTAAAGGCCCCTTTATAACTAAATCTTAGTATAGCTTAAACATCTGGCTTATATTCATACGTTTGATAGGCAAACTAAGCTATTGACTTTTTTACTTTATACCAAGAATATATAAATTAAAGTATCATATTAGAAAAATCTTATCTCAAAAATTAATTTTGATGCATGAACAATCTATTTCTGTATTTGTTTGTGCTGTAATACTATTTTATATATCAGCTTTGACCGGTTTTATTTAACGTTAATATTTTAGTATAAATTCTCGTTTTAGTGAACCCACAGTATAAGGCATCAGAGTCGTCTGGTTTTTGCTGGTGACGAGGAGATAGGTGTTCGAATCCCTGTCGAGTGTACTAAGGTTGTTAATATCCCACCACCCCCATGAAAATGCGGATACATTTACTATACTTATTTATTCTTAATTCATTAACCTCCCATTATTGTAAATGTCAGGATAGCCTTAGAAAAATAATTCAAAATTATAGGCAACGAAAGTCAATAAAGCAAAGGTTTAAAATAAAATCGTCAACAATCGAGTAAAATATTTTTATTATAACTATTAAAATGTCATGAAAACTTCTACCTATAGATTCATAAATTGTGATATAAATTAAATATACCTATATTTCAAATATGTTTTACATTTGTTTAAATTTATTAGTCAATTACAAGCATTATTTGTAATAACTTTAGAGAATAAAGATAGTTGATTTAGTTTTTCTCACGAAGGAGAGCCTAAATGAAAAATTACAAAAAAAATAACTAATAGCAGTTAAAAGTTGTAATTTATAGGAGCCAAAATAGCTTTTTTCATATTTCTATAAATCATATTTGTTTCTTAATAGTGGTCTAAAACAAATCATCACAACTTTAATCTAACGTTATCCATTTCAACTTATAATTTTATAACTCGAGTGTTTTAATGTATAACACCTGTGAAATTAAATCATAATTTTGTTTTTAAATAAACAGTAAACGATAGTGAATGAGTTTATTCAGTGCAAACTGAATTATTTATTCACGGAACGGAGCTGATAATAGATTTTCTTAGTTTAAATATTAATATTTAAGAGAATCCATAATAATTTGCTAAACAGAGTTGCAAATACATAGCTATATAAACAGATCAATAACTTAATGCAAAGTTTAACCTTTTTTAAAATATAAATCTAGAAGATAAATCAGCTGACATTACTCACTCGTAAAGTAACTGGTTTTCTATCAATTTCCTTTTATTCCTTTTTGTCTTCTTTCATATTTTAGAAGGGTGGGGGTTTTTTTTTCATGTTTCACACTCCCTTCTATAACCTGTCGGTAAAAGAAACCTAGTTCGATAGATTGGGCGGTAGCAACCAATTTTATTTTAAGGATTTTATGTAATACCCGAAGGAAAATTTCCTCACACTGCTGAATTTTAATGGGAAAGGTGCTTCTTGTGAGTTAAATCCCCTCAAATGTCCTAAACTATCATTAATTTACCCAGTATATGTTCTACCAAAAGTATTTAAACTTACATTATTATTTTTTATATCAATGTTTTTTAACGCTTGTGCTTTTACTACGACTCTTTATTCATTTGATTTATTATTTATTTTTATTATTATTTTGTCTTATTTGTTGGTAAACTATTTTATTTATCTGTGACCCGCCTCTGTGGCGTAGTTGGCTAACGCACTTGTCGTGTTGAGCTCGACTGCTGAGGACGGGGAGATCAAGGTTCGAATCTCGGTCGGGTGAACTGGGGGTGGTTTTTCCTAAATGGTTTTCCACTCTCCCTCCACGCAAATGCGGGTTCACTTCCTCTAATTAAACCTCCCCAATTCCTAATCCATTAGAGTAATTAGTACTTAAAGCGTATAACCCGAACGGTGCTAAATATAAATATAAATTTATCTGTGTGTATCGTTATTTAGCTATGATTGTTTATTTCATTACGTAATTACGCTCACATGTCAGGTATCTTGCGTACTTTTCAGTGCTGGCCTGTTTGTTCTAAGACCCTCAACTGTTGACTAGCACTATAATAAAGGAAATCGAAATGATTATTGGTAAAGCCACATTATTTATGTCTTATGTCCTTCTCCCTCTAATTTTATTTTATATCCATTCTTCTTTCATGAGCGCAATTTAAATCTGATACTAGTACTGTTTGCCCATTTCGTTTAACGGAAATACTATAAGAAACTTATAAGATGTTATGCTCGACAATTTGAAGTCTCGGTTATACGAATAGTATAGCACACGCTAGCTCAAGCTATATTTATACATCACACAGTAGTTTCCTTTATGCTAAAAGAGCCACACCCCCGCGTTGGCTGTTGACATAGACACGTCAACAGCTCTACTAAGAAATAATTATTTCCCTAGACCATTGAAATTGAGTTGTGAAAAGAGAATTCATAGAATACAGTTCGTTTCCAGTTTTTCCTAACAAAAGCAATTACCAGCACGCTAAGTTTTATAGTAAGAGATCCAACATCAAGTGAACAATTTTAATGAGAATTTTACCATTCACACTGAATAATATCCGATCAAATGGAGTTGGTGTTTGATGGTTTTTCATTTATTTGACATCTAAATTCAACAAGTGTAAAAGTTACCATGTAGATTTTATTACATATTTCTGTTTGTTTCTCTAGATTGTCAATAGGAAATATTTTATTTACTTTAACTAGTAATAAAAAATATATATATAATAATGTGTGTCTAGAGTTCAATCTCTCAATGTAACGTGACAGTTATCTTATCTTATCTAATAAATATCAGCTCAACACAAAGTAAATCAACAAAGAAATCATTACAAAACTAACGATTTCAAATATTTTACATCAAAAATAAACATTGGCCAAGACCATCGTAAAATAATATTTTATTCACCTGATAAATTTTTTTTTTTAATTTCTTAGTAACTTTTAATTCATTTAGTGTTTTTGATAATTCTAATGTCTTACGGGTGTTTGGCCATGTTGAGAGGATGAGTGTGAATAGGGTGATGAAGTAAATATATGAAGGTAGAGTGTGTGGATAAAAAGGAAGGTGGTCATGTGGCAAAATCTTGTTTTAAGAATGTGTGAAAAAGTAAGTTTTGAGAATAAAAGAGCTTACATGTCTCGGTGTATGAATGTTGTTGTAATAATAATAATAATAATTATTATTATTATTATTATTATTATTATTATCACGTCTTACTACCCGTTCGGGTTATACACACTTACGCTAATGTGTAATGGTAGGGTGATTGTGGGATGAAATGGAGGACCTATAGTTTAACGTGGAATCCGAACCACGATGGAGGCCTGGCATTCCCCACATTCACAAGATGTCTTGTCAGAGGTGAAGGAAGGGTTTGGTGATAAGATAGATCTGTGCCGGGACCGAGGATTGAACCCCGGGCCCCCAACACAGAAGCCCGACACCTTACCCCTAGACCACCAGGTCACCAAGAATGTTGTTAAAGCGAAGGAAGTATGCAAGGAGAGGGAGATGTGGAGAAAGTTAGTGAGGATGGAGTTGTTTTTTGAGCTACAAGCATAGTTTCTTGCCTACGCCGTCAGGGAACGGCATGATTAGGTATGTATGTGTTCTACCCGGTATTTCCCTAAACCCTCTTACTAAATTTATTGTAGTGTTACTCTATGAATTTTAAACTAAATACTTATATTCGAACCTCGGTATTCGCACCTCTTGTTGGTGGGTGGGTTAAAGTGAGGGGAAGGCGGGAGTTGATCCCGAAGGCCAGCAATCACACGCCACGGCGCTTCAGGGGACAACCTGTGGGTGTAACTAAGCTCAATATTGACTATCGAGATTGCATCAACATGGGATAGATCGCATAACTTGCTAATAGTATGCATGTAACTATATGAGAACATCGAAGATACGTATTTCTTCAGTTTAGACTTTAGAGGAACACACAATTTAGGGATGGTCACTTATGAGTAGAGACCCGCGCGGATGACGAACATAACATCTGCCAGGTGTCAATTGGCATCTGAATCTGTCTGTAAGCTTAATCCATAAATCCACATCCTCAAATAATGTAATTCTAGTAATACCTACTCTCAATAAGTTAATTTATAACAGAATAATTTAAATGTAAATTTAGTCTACAAAGCTAATAGTATAACAATTGTATTCGATTATTCGAACGTGCAAGGGAAATATTTGTTATTGTTTTGTTAACTGATGAACAGAAACTTGTTGTAATTTATTTATTTTGCTCAATATTTCGGCCATAAAAAAGATTCGCGTACACAGCTCTAGGTAAATTAATGTGGTTTGTTGCCGCCATATATTTATTTATTTACAATTTGTTTTAACGTATAAAACCATAAAAAGAATTAAAATTTCAAACTTAAAGGGGGAAGAGTACAAGGTAAAAAGGAAGAAAGTCACAATACATACCATTTTCCGGGACGACAACCTCTATGTCTCGAACCCCATAAAAACCTCAGGATTATTTTTTTTAGAAAATGTATTTAAACATGACAGAAGAGACCTCTTTTAACCATAATATAAGGTTTCATGAGTGTCTAACAGATGGCAGCACTAACTCATTTTGAGTTAAAATTAGACGTTTCCGTCCCCCCACCCCGTGTCAATCATTAATGTTTTCAGCGCCAGCCGCAGTTTTTAACTGCAATCTACGTATGTATTCAATTCGTATCCGCCTTGCAAATATTATTGCGGATATAACCAGATGACTCTGGATATCCACATCTAAGCTTGGCTTTCACACGAGTACTACCAGTTATCCGAGGGGGCCGGGGGGGGGGAGGAAAGGAACGCGAGTTAAGGTCCGTTCATATTTTTATAGTTTTTATAACAAAACATATGTTAGGTCGAATCAAATAAAATAGTGAATTGGTAGATAAGTTAAAGTATAGTTTAATTCTCCACATATATTAATATCAACAGTTCTTGAATATATATTATGGGCATAACAGAATTTAAACAGGACTATTTATCTTCATTTAATAAGTTTCTGTTCAAATTAAATTATGCTCAACACAAACATTTAAGAACTGTTAAAATTATTGTGTGTGGAAATTATGTTTATCTGTGTCTAACCTGCATCGATAGTCCCTTTGTGTAACGAATCACCCTTGTGTTGGGAATGGATTGCCAATGACGGATAGATCGGAGTTCGAATCCTGGTAGGGTATCCGTAGTGGGTTTTTTTTACTTAATGGTTTTTCCCCTATTACTCCATGCACATAGAGGTATATTTTCTCAAAGATTCTACTTTGCCCATTCCTATTCCATTGGTGGAATAAATGTATGCGTTAAGAGTGAACGGGTACTGAGACGCGATAAGGGCAAAAAAATACGAATTTCCTGAAGCAATATTTGGCTTAAAAGTTTTTTTATATAAAAAGTATAAAAATAAGAGCCTTAACTTGCTTTTCCTTCCACCTCTCATTAATATATAGCTCAGGTACATAATAGTGGCTAAATAGTCTTCAGGAGGTAAGCATGAGTGTATAATTTTTCTAAGGTTTGATTCAGTATGAACGTAATCAAAAGAACTTCTTGTGTTTTCATTTCTAATATTGCGCAGATAAAATTGAAGCTTTCCATCGGAAGAGGTATTAACAACATAGTTTAATGAAAGGGTATAAGGAGAGTAGTATAGAGGAAATTTATCTCCTCCCTCCTCCTTAGTATACCTGGCAAGGATTCAAACCCCATCCCCTCTACCAACACCCATCAATACAATAGCGACTAATAGCACTGCAATTCTAACGCTGCTGTAAGAGGAGCTTGTGTTAAACTAATTCATATCACAATTTTGTATTTAATTTGTGTCAGTTTGTTTATAAGTTTCACTACCCAACAGGGTAGTTCCTCCAACAGCACCAGCTGATATAAACATTACTAGAAGGGTGAATTTTAAATACATTCAAAATAATGTTCTTCAATAGCGCGTATAGGATTGAAAACTAAAGACTCAGTATCCGTGTGTACTCTGTAAAGTATATTGAACCCCATAATTGTATGCTAGAACAAGTCACAGATAGTTTAAACATGTTTATACATGCTACAGTAGCCCCATGGCTTCTTTGGTGCTGAATGACAGCTCACAGCTGACTTCAGGCAGTCAACATTTAGGTATGTACCTACATTTTGACTGTCAGAAGTGACAGCTGCTAAATACATGGGTTTTTTTTCAGATCATGTGGTTCGGCGTAGGGATACATAATTTGGTCTGGTAACTTTTCAAAGCTGTGAGCTGTCAGTCAGCACCAAAGAAGTCATGGGGCTACCGAAGAACATATTTGTACAAGTTTAGGAGCTGAATCGTTTGTCTCTTAGGAGCATATTTGACGATTGCAACTGCTTGTTTGCAGGCAGGGTGATGTTCTGCTACTACGGTAGTTGGGCGACCTACCGCCAGGGTGAAGGAACTTTCAACGTGGCGGACATCGACGCCACGCTGTGCTCCCATCTTGTGTACGCCTTTGCAGGCGTCAGCAGCGAGGGTCTAATCGAGTCGTTGGACCCGTACAACGACCTCTCGGACAACTGGGGGAAAGGTGAGGGTGTTTTTATAAGTTGTACCATGTCGGATATCGGTTACGAAGAGCGGAGTGTCCTAGTTTACCCTAGCAATTCTAATTAGAGGTACCAGAGGCGAAGGGATTCATCGACCACACACTTTAATAATTGTTAGTATCAATATAGGGTGAATGAAGTGTGCATTATTTCAAACATATTATTCGTATTTGTTAAATTTAATGCAATTAGTAATTATTAAAACCATTTAAATATGAATTAACTTAACTTCTATAGTTTGTATTTGTCTAAAAGACTATTAATTACTCATCCAAGATATTTTTATGTTGTATTTGTAAACTTTTTGTCACCTATTACACTTTTTTTTTTGTAGAGCTAATATACACATTTCTATTCCCGCGCCTTACTACCTGTTCATCTTATACGCACATATGATCATTACTTTAATGGAGTAGGGATGAGGAAGCAAGCGTTTCAGAGATAATCTATACTCATTTGCGTGGAGGTAGAGTGGAAAACCATTTATGAAAAACCACCCTTAGTGCACTCAATCAGGATCAAACCCCGATCTCTCCATCTTCGGCAGTCTGGTCCAAGACGAGAGTAGCGCGCTAGAATACGCGGCCACGGAAACGGTTAAAATATTATGAATAGTAACCATTAACCATCACGGTGGTCGTATGGTTTAAAGCGTCACTCTTGAACTACCAATGGCCGGTAGATAAAGGTTCAAATCCCAATCGGATGTAGGCCTATCGAGAGTGGTTTCCCCGAAATGGTTTTCCACTCTCCTTACACGAAAATTCGGGTACACCTGATATGAATTCAAACTTCATAATTCCTAACCCATTAGAGCAATTAGTACAATGAATAATAGTAAGATGTTGTGGGGGGGGAAACTAATAATCAGAAGAAGAAAATTTGTATTTTTAAAATTGTTTTTCCCACTATACTGCATTTTAAATTGTAACGCATGAATGTCCAATGTTGTGAACATTTCAGGGTCATTCAACAAGTTTTCGGCCCTCGCCAAGACCAACCCTGACGTAAAGACATTGCTGGCTATTGGCGGATGGAACCACGGGTCCGTTACGTTTTCCAACGTGAGTTGTTGGTTTTTTCAGATGAACTGTTTATAAACCATTATTATTATTATTATTATTATTATTATTATTATTATTATTATTATTATTATTATTGGAAGCCCACTTTCGACCATCAACATTGATTGAAATTACAAAAATTTGCCATTTTAGAAATACATATTTGATTTATTAGTTGTAAGTTTCATCTAAAATGTTATCAAAAGCTTACAGTAAAACTTCCTTATGGATTATTAATTTATACTTAAACTATTAATCAAACGAAATAATAATGTATATACAAAAATTGTAAATTGAAAATCCCCCATCATGGCAACATAAGTTTCCAGTTTTCAAATAAAGGTCTTCCTTCCTATGACAATCGGACTATACTCGATTGTAAGTGAGATTAATGACCACAGAACTAAATGAAGGTGTGTGTGTGTGTGTGTGTGTGACAGAGTCTAACATTTCAAAATATTTTGTATTGACTCTCTACCCATTCTTTTGGATGTAGGTCAGCTTTAGATCAAGAGTATGGCTCTATGCTCAGTGAAGGTGACTTGAATTATATACTTTTATACCTGCGTTTGGCCCCATGCCCAAATGATATTTTCTCTGGTGTTAAATTTGGTTTTGTATTATTCTTTGGGTTGTTACCTGTTCCTAGATAGTAAAATTCCTGGCCAACAGGGTTGATTTTATATTATTCTTTGGGTTAGTTCCTGTTCCTAGCTAGTAAAATTCCTGGCCAATAGGGTTGATTTTATATTATTCTTTGAGTTAGTTCCTTTTCCAAGATAGTAAAATTCCTGGCCAATAGGGTTGATTTTATAATATTATTCTTTAGTTTGGTTTCCGTTCCTGGATAGTACAATTCCTGGCCAATAGGGTTGATTTTATATTATTATTTTGGTTGTTTCCTGTTCCTAGATAGTAAAATTCCTGGCCAATAGGGTTTATTTTATAATATTATTCTTTAGTTTGGTTTCCGTTCCTGGATAGTACAATTCCTGGCCAATAGGGTTGATTTTATATATTATTTTTCGGGTTGGTTCCCGTTCCTAGATAGTGCAACCTTTAGAGCTAAGCTTAGACGAGTTATATTGGATAAGTTGCCCTTGAGTTAGTAAAAATATAGCCCTATATTATGCAGAAATAACAGATTATAGTCCTTAATATATTTACAGTATAATTTATTTTATATAAAATCAATTTAATTTATTCTCTGAATAGTTTTGCTTTTGAAATACAAAGTATGCACGAAAATATATATTGAATTGTTGAATGAATAAATTATCAAAGGATAAACCAATTAGTGTGGTTGTTTTTAACTTTGGTGGAATTTTGTATGCAGATGGCTTCTACAGAAACTGGTAGGAAGAATTTTGCGATCAGTGCAGTGGCTTTCCTCAAGAAATACGGCTTCCAGGGACTCGATGTGGACTGGGAGTATCCCACTTTGAGGGGAGGAGCTCCGGAAGATAAGGTGAAAAAATAACTGTTATAGGCCCTACCCTTTTTTAAAAAAAAAACGTTTAGCGTAATTGACTGTGTTGGAGATGCAGTGGCGGCTCGTAGCTAAAATTAGTGGGTGTGCAGCTCCAGAAAATTGTTAGCCTTTGTTTTAAAATTGTGTAAAAGGGGAAAAGAAAATTTATTCAGGAAATTGATAAAATCTTAACAAAAATAATCAAAACTTTTTTACTTACCTTAACTTAAACTGTTACAGTTCAAGCTTGATCTATTCATTTAAAAATGAAATCCATTCTTCTTGTTTTAATTTGCGCAAAAAGTTCAATAATTTTCTCCTTGATCTCTGGATGGCAATTGAGGAAATCTTTCTCCATTGAAAATACTGCAAGCGCATTTAGTCTTTCTGTTAAATAAAAGAACCGAAGAAAAATGAATCATATAGAATAGCTGGACGCAGAATAATAATAAAATTCTACACTCTTCTAGACTTTATTACATTCAAGAATATGGTACGCGGTTTTTAAGCACAACACACGCTGATTTAAAAAAAAACTTTCTTCCACCAGTACGCCAGAGCTGGCACTGCGAGAGCAACAGTACTCTCTCTACCTGGCAGTCCCGCCTCCCTCCCCACTCCCCTCCTATGTGCGCATGCTCACAACAGTCAAACACCACGCCACTGACACTGTGAAGCGCACAGTTCCATACAAAGATTTTTGTATTTATTTCATAAACTGGGGGATGACTACTGAAGTACTGACATTAAGCTTAAGGAATATATATTGTACTACAAAAATAAAGAAAAAAGGACTCATTATATTACATGTTATCAATAATATCAAGTGGAAATGGTGGGTTCTGCAGTTCCGCAGTGCCTATACACGAGCCACCACTGTAGAGATGCAGTATATAATTCGGTCGCCTTGTTTGTAGAATTTCAGCCGCTTTGTAGAAATAGAACGTTGTCCAGGATGTACCTTGGAGGTTGTCTACACGTCATACCCGCAATGAGATAACGGGATGATAATTATTATGAAGGTGTGAATCTAGTAGAACAAAAAATATTGTAAAAATAGCCACAGTGGTATCAATCAATATCAGAAACATGGCCACCAAAAAGTGCGTCTCAATCCTCGGTAAAAAAAAATTGAGACTTTTGCGTTGTTATATTTTTGCCTTCAAAATTTGTTATAGTTGGCAACAAAATAAAAAAACAATGTGAAAGTTTGTTGTTTGGATAAAATTAATATGTTTCTACCTCAACACTGAGTTTTAATAAGTATCCCTTTAGGTTTATTTTTTATTTTTGGTATAGGTACTGTATTTTATAAAATCCGGACAAATCAATAATCTGGATTGGGCCGATCCCCAATTAGTCTGAATTATCGACGATCTATTTTTTGTACATAGATAATGAAACTCCTGGACTTATTTAAAGGCACATAGTAGATTCAATTTTAACAATGATAAAGATGAGGAGAAAAAAAGGCCACCATATTTAAATTATATTGGCGTACCCCTAATAAATCTGCCCTGTGCGATACCCAATGTTTCAGGATAACTTCGTGCTCTTGCTCAGCACGTTGAAGGAATATCTACACGCAGAAGACTTGCTCCTAACTGTGGCCGTGGCCGCTTCTACACAGGTCTTAGAGGAATCTTATAACATCTCTGGGATCGCAGAGTGAGTTAACTTGCCCTATTTAACAAGACTGTCTGGAAGTATGGATCATATATATTGTAAAATAACCAGGTATTTTAAAGACTACGTACGGAAAGCGCACAGGCCGAATGTGTACCTACTTTGGAGTAGGCCTAAATCAGAAGCGCACAAGGTAGACGCAACAAAAGTGCACCATTGTTTGAGGTATCTGAGCCCCTTATGGCAACACCGCTTGTTTGTTCACGAAACACCCATTTCTTTTTAAATTTGAGTTGTATTGTGTTTGCACCCTAACCGACCAAACCTAACCTAACCCCGGAATCACAATCAACTTAGGGTTGACATAAAGTTAACTTAACGTAAAGGATCTCCTCGTGTGTTTAAATGGAAGTGATCACGATGCAGTTAACTTAACGTAAGAGATGTCCTGGGATGTCTTTTACTTTAAGTGAACGTTACTTGAAGGGTATCACGTGATCTATCCAGCCAATCACTATGCGAGTGACGTCAGCAGGGCCATTTACTAATTCATTTGTTGGTATTATGACCAAGGTTCATTCTTTAGCATAAGTTATAGTGAGACATTGAAATAAAATAATTAAACTAAAAGAGAAAAGCCAAATTTATCAAAAAAGTTTAGTAATAGATATTTATTATATAGATTGAAAGCTGTAAGCATTCACAGATCATCACTGTACTAACAGTTCGAATCACAGATCATACTCGAGAATGAAGATTTTTGGCTTGATTTGTTACGTTAAGTTACATGAATCGTGATCACACATCTGTTTTCTTAAGTTAAGTTAACTTTAAGTGAACGTTACGTTAAGTTAAAGTTAAGTTGATCGTGATCCCGGAATATCCCAGAAGTTTTTTTGTTTGTTTTTTGTAATTATTGTAAACAGTTGTTTACAATACATTTTACCGTGTTGCCACGTTATGAAGTTGTTCTTCCCTGTGCGCTTTTGATCTGAGGATTCCTCTCACTCTGTGCACTTTCAATTTTCTTCGCTTTTTAGAATGTTACAAAATAGATTATTGATATTCATACATATTGAAAAAGTTAACAAATCATTAAAAGCTTCACTCAAAGAAAAACGTAGACTAATTCAGGAAATGATCACAAACTATTACAAGCATATCGCAAAACAATTGAGTAATATACTAAGAGCGTTGCCTCAATATTTTCGAAAGTTTACCAAATTATCTAAAACGTGCACTATGAATATTCTAACAGTGATTCAAAGAAATTTAAACGAATGGTATTCCTGGACTATTTATTAATCACCGTGTAATATTAGTACCTGTTCAGGTTATACACATATATGATAGATAAGTTCTATAATGGGGTAGGGATAAGGAAGGAAATATTTTATAGATAATATACCCACATTTGTGTGGAAGAAGAGTGGGCAAACATTTAGGGGAAAAAACACCCTCATTAGACCCTAACGGGATTCGAACCCCGATCTCATCATCAGCAGATCACTCTAGCACAATAGTGACACCCTGGTCCATTCGGCCACTGAAGCGGGTGTTTAGATATTGATGAGAATGTACCTCTATCTTTGTTCGTTTGACATGTTTAGGAACACCGACTACATCTCAGTGATGACTTTTGACTACCACACCGCTTCAGAGGACTCGGTAACTGGCATAAGCTCCCCCCTTGGTCCCCTGGCCACGGACACAGGGGAAAACCTCAAAAAGAACATCGTAAGTAAAAACCTGCCCGGTCTAGAGCAGCTATGGCCATACATCAACTCTCAGAGGAATAGGGTATGACTAGCCATCAACTCTCAGAGGAATAGGGTATGACTAGCCATCAACTCTTAGAGGAATAGGGTATGACTAGCCATCAACTCTTAGAGGAATAGGGTATGACTAACCATCAACTCTTAGAGGAATAGAGTATGATTAACCATCAACTCTTAGAGGAATAGGGTATGATTAACCATCAACTCTTAGAGGAATAGGGTATGATTAACCATCAACTCTTAGAGAAATAGGTTATGATTAGCCATCAAATCTTAGAGGAACAGAGTCATATTCCTATTTGGGACTTATGTGGTTATAAAGCAAGCCCGATGAGTGGCTCGGTGTTTTATATTAGTTAGTCCAATACTACTTTAGAATCCTTCCCCCTTGCGCTAAAAATCACGTGAAACAAAACAAGTCAATGCATTAGCTAGTGGCAAGTTACAACGGTCAGTTGAAACGACGATCACCTTGACTAAATAATGCCTTGTCACACATCAATAAGGTATCCGTCGCGTTGACTCTTAAGGTTGGAATAATGCAGGGAACACAAGATAAGGAAAGTATTTTTGCAGTTTTTATGTCAAAGGAAATAAAATATTTCTCAATTAGAAATATAGAGTTTAATTTTTTTTTTCTTCACATGATATCAAGTTTTAGAATATCTCTAATATTTGTTGACAACTATTTTCTTAATTTAAAAAGTTTCTCATCTAATGCCGCTATGCTCATGACAGATAATAAACAACTGTTGATGTTAATATGTGAAGAAAATTAAACTACGCTTATAATGGAGCAAAATTGTATTTATTTTGTCTAAAAAAATATGTAGATATAAAAAAAATGCAGCCCTTAACTCGTGTTTCCTACATTCCTACCTTAAGTTTGCACCTTTATTATATTTCTAATTTTAAGCTATATAAAAATGTTTACCTAAATAGTCGCTGTTGAAGCACAGTGACATCATTGATAATGTAGTTGCATGCAACAACCAATGTTTCTTCGGGTTTACCCTACTGCTAATTATTATATCAATCATATGATTCACCTTCGTTGCGAGGAAAAACCAAGATGGGATGAATAGACATTAAAAGACGTAATTATGTTTGAAGTATTTTGTAAAAAAAAAAAAAAAAAA
>CABEEJ010000638.1:212751-241070 GCA_901482245.1 Timema douglasi
TTTATTCTAAACAAAAAATTTCGAGCAGTTTCCAAAAAAATTTTAACTAAAAAAAATCACTTATCATTAAAATATCATTTATATTTAAGGGCCAGTGACAAACTCAAAAAATCTCTATGATATCTTAATATCAAGTTTGAACAAAATCCATCAAATCGTTTTTCATTCGTTAACAGGTACATACGGACATGGGGACGAATAAAATTGTAAAATCCACTTTTTAGGGTAAGACACACATAAAGAAATTGTTTACTATTACAAGACTCCCTCTTGATATAAGCAAAAATAAATTTTTTTCATAAAACAGTCAACGAAAAACTATCATTAAATGAATGTGTATATGAAAAACAAATAACTACAATTATTTATATTCTAAAAACTTACCAGATCTAAATATCAAGAAATTAAAAAAAACAACTTCCGTTTTGGATCCATGCCCAGGGACAGACCGAATTGTAAAATCCTTCTTTTTGGGATTCGGATTCACATAAAGCGTAAATTCATTACAATTTCAAGATCGATTTTATTCGCCCCGCTTATTTATTAATTATTCTAATAGGTTTAAGGATAAGGAAGGTTGAATTTAGAGAAAGTGTAGACCTACCAGCACTCGCTTGGAAGGAGAATGGAAAACCACTTTCAGTACAGCCTACAATGATTTCGAGCCCCGATCTCTCCCCAACGGCAGTCTAGTCCAATGCGAGAGTAACGCTTTAAACCAGTGGTATTCAATCATTTTTGTTCGCGAACCCCAGATACAATTTATCTATTATTTTATTTAAATAAATTATCTTATCCCTAAGGTTGTTGGCGCATAATGCAAGTTATACATATTTTATAATATACATCTAAGAGAGAAAGAGACAAAAATGGCGCTTCCCAAATGGCATGTTCTAATGTTCGGATCTTTTGTGGCGAACCCAAAGTCTATCTCATATTATTCAATGTTTAGTATGAAATAAATATATATTTATTTATGCATATTTAAGTGTTCATGTCATCTAAGATGTATTCGCGTACCCCAGGTCAAGTAACACCGTCTTATACCGTGTGGCCACCAGCCGCACGTCCTATTGTTTGTTTTAAATATCTGCGAAACACATCTAATTTAAAAATAAGGAGTCTCGATTATAAGACTTGAATTCAAAAGTAGTCACTTGTATGCAGAAAGTAAAGCTATTATTGTGTTAAATTATATTAAAAAATATCACAACGTATGATATAAAATAAGTATAAGCTTTCAAGTGGTATCATTGATCGCTGATACTATTAAAATACCTTATTGTACACAAATCTCATAAGCGACCTGATGGGGTTTTAACGATGTATTCT
The DNA here is from genome assembly GCA_901482245.1 of Timema douglasi. Taxonomy (NCBI): domain Eukaryota; kingdom Metazoa; phylum Arthropoda; class Insecta; order Phasmatodea; family Timematidae; genus Timema; species Timema douglasi. Next base: position 214,084 of record CABEEJ010000638.1, read on the forward strand.
TCATCGTGCTGAAAATTATTGAACAATATCAACCAACATACAATAAAGATGATGTATATGTGTTGATATTTTCTTTTTCATTTGTAAGAACAAGCAAATTGTTTAAAAAATAAAAAGGTTTAGAGCGAAATGCAACTTCTAGTCTTACTAAACTATGATTAAATAAAGTAACCATTTGTTGTTTTTTTAAAGGAATGTTTTCATGGATCTCGAAAAGTTAACGTATTGTTGGTTCTTTCAATGAGTGAGTTAGAGAGACCAGTGAATATTTTTGTACTATAGATTACTGTTCTCCAAACTAATAAATCCATTAGATTATTTCATTCAGAGTTGTTTCACACCTGAGTAGAAGGTAAGCCGAGAATACATTTGATGGAAAGTTACATTATACATTAGATAATTTAATTTAGTTATTAGATTGTTGATTTTCACCTTTTTTTCATGCATTTAACACCAAAGCTATTATATTAGGTTAACTACGGTTGTGATCGCATCTAAATATCATATTATCTTAATTGAAAAATGACACCCGGGCATGGGAATCGAAACCGGGACCTTTGGCTTAGTACGCCATTGCTTTAACCACTGATCTATCCAGGACCGACTTAAAATATGAGTGGAAAATGACCACAAGCACGGGAAGATTCTTGCAAGCCCAGTGGTTAGAGCAATGGCGTACTAAAACCAAAGTTCTCAGGCTCGATTTATGTGTGCAGGTATTATTTTTCAATTTAAATAATATTGCTTTTTTTTTTTTTTTTTTTNGGCCTTAAAATTAATTTAACCAGATTCTGAATCACTTTGTTAAGTTCTCTAATGAAGTTAACAACACCGATTGAGTCAGCAGAGAGCATTGATACGTATTTGAGCGGTTATTATTTGATATTTCACCTCACAGTCGGTAGGTGATTGCACTTCTGGTAGAAGGTGTGCACCGTTCAATTGGAAATAGGAAAAACCTTTAAAATTAACCAATTTATTATTTTGATTTTAATAATGATATATTATTACTATTATTCGATAGGTTTTTATATTATCTATTAACAGAGACAGCTGCAAATCATATTACTTGACGTATAAATACATTAAAGTAAATCTAGTAGCTCTCAGATAGGGGCCTTCCTAAGAAAATCAGACTGTAGCGGTACTTGACACAGTAAAGCCGAATTCAGACTACGCTGACGTATCGTGTTTGCACGTATCAACATATCTCAACACACCACATCAACTTCAAGTGATTACACCGCTCTGATGTATCTGGTGTATTGTGTCGTTTGGACATGAAATGTTGTCAGTTGACTTCTTGATTCTGATCAGAGCACAACATTTTGTAGACGATTTGTTTTATCAAATTTTCAGGTGGACAGTACTAAAATGGATGAAAGACTATTAACTGAACTTGATGAAGAAGAGAGTATTGTAAACATTATTAGTATGTTATTTGCACTGAAACACACAAGAGAGTGGATAAGTCTCAAAAAAATACCGAGAGGGGTGTAAATTTGGTGTATTTCATACTGTTTGACCTGAGCTTTTGAAAAATGAAGAGCGTTTCAAAATGTACACTGGGATGTCAATAGAGGAGTTTTCTAGCCTTCAATAAATATCTCACAAAAAAAAGAGTCTAAATCGAAAAAACTAAAGTGTCACTTTCTGATGTTTCCAACACGTCTGACGAAAATCTGGATGTCCATATCTTGTGTGTTACGACATTATGTTAACACGCATTTCGGCGTCAGATATCACATAAGGGTCCGTCCATGAATTACGTCAGGGTTTTGGGGGTAAGGGGGTCAGTATTTTCTTACATTTTATTATGGTAGGGAGTTGAGGTAAGAATGCGTCTTAAGTAATGTTTTTATTAATGTGTTTATAGAGACAAAAACTAAACAAAATCTGAAATATATAATATATTTAATATTTTGACAAAGATTTAAGTTAATTACAATACACATGACAACTGACTTTTTGTTTTAATAGTTATTAATAGTTGTTATTATTATTTGAATAAAAATTCTTTACAAAGTCAATGCCAATCATACAATCAACGGTAGAATGGCTACAAAACTCACGGACTGCAGTTTAATAGTAATAATAGTAATTCTTATTGGTATTATCATTATGAGACTTTTAGCTTATATTTAAACATTAAAAAAAATAGCTATCATGTGTTTCGATTTTTTTATAGATACATTTTTAAAAACTAGAACAAAATAATTTATTAAAATATAATATCTTAAAAATTAATAAATTATTATAAAATTTCACTTCATAATATATGTAATTTACTGTGCTTCACCTAATTTTACTGCAAAAAAAGTATTATAAATTTAAAATCACTAGCTCATTTCCAATCCTAGTTATCAATCAAATAGCCAAAGCTAGTATTTATGCTTTTAGTGAGGATTACTCCATCTAGATATCATATTCTGAAAATTGAAAAATGACACCTGAACACGGGAATCGAACCCGGGACCTTTGGCTTAGTACGCCAATGTCCAAAAATATGAGTGAAGATTGACCCTGAGCACGGGACGAATCCTGGATAGCTCAATGGTAAGACCATTGGCGTACTAAGCCTAAGGTTCCGGGTTCGATTCCCGTGTCCAGGTGTCATTTTTCTATTTTCAAAATCCTAGTTATGTCTAAAATAATTAAAACAATAAATTTACTAAATTATACAAAATTACTTAAGGTAGAGGGGTGGGGGGAGGGGTTGAAGGAAAAATCTTACGAGCTATGATTCCTTACTTGTCGGGAAGGTGCGGGGGCAAACATCCCGGGAAAAAAAACTTGCGTAATTTATGGACAAAATAACATGTCACACCACATCATTGCAGTGTGAGCACTTCAATATAAGTTATTGGGATGGTTTTTTTCACTAAACCGTCATAGCACATGTTAACATGAAACGTCAGTGTAGTCTGAATTCGGCTTAAGTCCTCTTTCACACACACAGCGATTCTCGCCCTCCCACAGGCAGACGCGGGCGTTAAGTGCCGTTGTTTTCATACGTGGTGGAGATGTGGCAGGAAAAATTAGTTTCGCCCGGGCATTTTGTATAATAATAATAAAAATAATATTTAGCACCGCGTCTTACTACCCGTTCGGGCTATACGCTTTAAGTACTAATTACTCTAATGGATTAGGAATTGGGAAGGTTTAATTAAAGGAAGTGAACCCGCGTTTGCATGGAGAGAGAGTGGAAAACCATTTAGGAAAAACCACCCCAGTTCACCCGACCGAGATTCGAACCTCGATCTCCCCGTCCTCAGCGGTCGAACTTAACACGACAAGCGCGTTAGCCAACTACGCCACCGAGGCGGGTGGCATTTTGTAATCGGTTCAGTTTGTAAAGTGGGTAGAAATAGATCGTGATCTGAAGGTGCTTGTTTAGAACATTATGTTATGGTTTAGGAAGAAAAGGCGCAACAAGGTATAATGGGGTGTACCCGTTCTTGCAGAAAAGAGCTAAGATTGGATCATTTTCCTATCTGTAATATGATTAAAGAAGGGATGTTGAAACTTTTTTTTTTAGCATGTCTGTATCTTAGTTTGATGAACTGTTAGGAAAGGTGCATTGCCATCTTCTGAGAAGTGATATGTAAATTGAGACCGAGTGGAGAAGCAACAGTCAGTATCCGCTGCGTTTGGAAAGATGTCTTAAACTACCAGTCTTTAGTATTGAGCGGGCCCGCTTAAAGCCACGGAGGTGGGCAAGACCCGATAAGTGTGAAAGAGGCATAAGGGTCCCAACTTGGTTTGTAAATTCTTGAGAAAGAACTTAAGGATGATATTAAATCCGTTTTACTTGGTTTTTTATAAACAGTGCAGATTTATTGTTGTGTGTATAAATCCAAACTAATGGTGAACTGCCCCCTTTTATATGTATCAAAAAGATGGAGGTGATGACCGTGTTAATTGGTATCTCCACGATGATGATCACTGGTTCGACGGCTTTCATTACCCATGGACCTGCAACCATCGACCCTCGTGAGTTTAGGACTGCTCTTCTACAAAGCTGTGTTCTGTTCAAGGATTTGAACATTAGGCAACACCGGTCTTTCTGTTTACTGGAACAATACTTCGAACCCCCGGTCAGGGCACATTAAACAGATTGTTTAGCAATTTATACGTACAATTATATATTCATTGAATGCCAAATATTTATAAAGAATAAAAATAAAACAAGTTTATTTGTAAATCGTAACCAAGGTGATATGAAAGGTAAGTTTTTAAAGCAAAAAAAAAACTTTTTGATGTCAAATTAACTAAATATCGCTCTAGTATATGCATTTGGTGAAATTGTCTACAAATAGTTTTCCCATAGGTTATTTAATATTTGTCATAGGTATCTCGGAGTTTGAATAGGACTTATTTTTTCTATTTAATAAGTGTTTATCCAAATGACGCAATGCTCATGATATGAAGACATGTGTTTCTGGGGCATATGAAGTCCTTGTGGAGAAAAGCTTTATCTTCGCTCTCTCTCAGTTAACTGTTGCCAAATCTCCTCGCTCTCAGTTATGTCTGAAAGTCGTGTGCTGGGATAAGAAGGAGCCAATGGCAACTTCGACTAACCAGAGTTGCGAAACTTGTCTAATATTTGAGATTAGACTGACCACACAAAAACTATAGAATTACAACGCTGTTTCTCAATAGTAGCCATGCAGTTTCCCTCAGTGATTATATTCAGTGAGATGCAATGGGATAGTGTTACTATCATTCAAATATACATGTATTGAAAAATGACACTTAGACAAGGGAATCGAACTTGGGATATTTGACACGCTAAGCTCTGATTACCTCTTTGAGATATTCTCGCTACCTGGTTAAAATAGTCACCCAGACCAAACAGTAGTAAAATAAGTAAGTTTCGCAACTGTGGTTAGTAGAGGTTGCCAGTATGCCGGTAGCTCCTTTCTATATATATATATATATATATATATATATATATATATATATATANTATATATATATATATATATATATAGAGAGAGAGAGAGAGAGAGTTCGATATCTAGAAAATGGTGATTATGAATCAAATGCACGGGGTCACTGCTTGTTCACATCACATGTCAAGTCATTATTTAATGTGTGTAGAAAAAAATATTTAAAATGTGACGACAGAGTGTAAGATTTTGGACTAGAAAATCTGGCTTAGAGCAATGCCGTGCCGTGATATGTGTTTTTGTAGGAAGAGGTGGAGTGGATATTATGGGTTAAAATTGTAACCCTCCCTCCCCCTAAAGTAACTTTTTTTTACTATTCCTCTTAAAGTCCAAGGCTAGTTGGTGATTTGAGTCTTAAGAAATGTATACTGCCTACTAACCTCATTAAGTTTTAAGAAAACAATACAACTCCTTTGGGTTATTTTAGATACTCTTATTTGTGGAATATCCTGGGGTTTTTTTCTTTTTATTATTTCCCAGGCTCTCCAGTTACGTAGAAACTCTATATACGTTAAGTTTTAAATTAATAACCTTCTCTGATAAATAAGAACGACAATAATAAAGTGAGCCACTTCGGTGGCCGCATGGTCTAAGGTGTCACTCTAGCAATATACTGGCCTGCCGATGACGGAAAGATTGGGGTTATGATCCCGATCGGGTCTACTGAGGGTGAGTTTTTCCCAGATGGTTTTCTACTCTCCTTCCAAACTAATGTGGATAGTTTATGTCTAGAATGCTTCCTTCCTCATCCCTGCCCTATTATAATAACTATTATATATGTGTGTAACCTTACGCGGTGATAAAAATAATAAAGTGTGGGTGTATCGAAGGTGATGATTACAATAGACCGGTAGGTGACTTGATGGTCAAGGGTTAAGGCGTCAGACTTCTGTGCTGGGGGTCCGTGGTTCAATCCTCGGTCGCGGCACAGATTGCCAAACCTTTCCTTCACCTCTGACAAGACGTGTATTAATCACAACTTGTGAACGTGTGGAATGCCAGACCTCCACCGTGGTTCGGATTCCACGTTAAACTGTAGGTCCTCCATTTCATCTCACAATCACCACTACCATTACACATTAGCGTAAGTGCTTATAACCCGAACGGGTAGCAAGACGCGATGCTAATAATAATAATAATAATAATACAATAGATGGAGTTGAGTATATGATATTGTTATTGTGTGAGGTTTCCCGGGGAGATGTTACGACGTGGTTCTCGACATGGCGTTCTCTCCTGGCGAGTTCTGGCAGAGAACTAAGGAGTGTGTGGAATACTACTGCGGTACCATTCACCTGAACGGGGCCACAGCATTGCACACTAGCGTCAACTGGTGAGTGAAGTCATCTTTTTTACTAATACTAGATTATAAATGATTATTTCCGAATACAGGGACATTGAACGACTCTGTGGTCTGATGGTCGGAGTTTTCTGCTACAGATCCGAAGATGCCAGGTTTGATCCCTTGCGCTTCCAGATTGTTCTGTGAATAAGTGGGTCTGGAACGGATTCAACTCATCCTTGTGAGGATAAATGAGGAATTAATTGAACTAAAAATTAGCGGCTTCGTTCTAGAAAATTGAGATTGACTGACGAAAAAGGGTTTGTTACGCTGACCACATAACACCCACTATCCTGTAAAGTAGGCACTATCTTCACCAACAAACAAAAGCTGTTATGTCGGTTTTGTTCAATTATAGGCTGATCTCATGAATTTTTTATAGGTTGACATCAGTTAGGCTATTCTCAGCATAATGTGTGTGCAATAAAGAACCTTCTGCTAGATGTCAATTATCATTTATCACCTCCTCCACCGTATATGGAATATACAGGGTGTGGCGGAAACAATTAGACTCTCCCTGCTGAGGAAAGTGATGGACAAAGTGCTGAGGTTTGTCCGACGTCCGGTGGAGATCACCCGAGTGACATTATCCTCGAAAAGTGAAAAAGTTAAGTTTGCTCTTATTTAGCTAATGACTATTTACTTTTCAATCAAAGTGTTAATTTTCAAGTTACTAATCGATTAACTGTTTCAACCTCAGCCTATATAACAAGATATATGTCAAATATATAGCAGAGTTTTAAGACGAGTAGTGAGTGATCCCGACAGTTAAAATATTATTTCTAAACGTTTAAAATGTGTATAAAAACCAATAAACAATCTGGTAGGAAGAATGATTTATAAGTTAAATACTACTTTCACTAAAATTGAATATATAGTCACAACGCAACTTATTGTTTCTAGGGAAAAACTGGAAGAGGGAATAAGACATGATTTATAATCTGCAAGTCTAGTTCTTCTATTTGATTTATATTTCATACTAAGTCCTACTACAGTCCACCTTTTTTTTTTAAAGGGCTTTATAAAATACTTTTTTTTTTCAGTCAACATTAAAAGCATTTTTCTATATTGTTAATATTATTTGATACAAGTATTATTAATATATCTATTATCATAAGATGACAAATTCAGATCATACGACTTGACGTATGAAAACGTCAAAATTGATACAATAACTTTTATAACTGTCAGTTGTCAAGTCCTTTCTATGAAATTTAGACTCGATTAAATTTAAAGTTAACCCACTTCAGTGGCCACATGATCTAAGGCGTCATTCTCGCAATATACTAAACTAATGAGGAATGGGAGATCTTAATTTGATCCCGGTCGGATGTACTGGCGGTGGCTTACTCTAAATGGTTTCACACTCTCTTCACGCAAATGCGGGTACACTTCCCCTAAATTAAACCTTACTCATCCCTAACCCAAGAGAGTAATTAGTACATCAGCGTACCTAGTGGGTATTAAGACGTGGTGCATTTGCTGTTAAATGCTTCAAATTTTAAAATATTTAAGAACTATTTAATTTTTTTCAAAATTCCCGGTTTTTCCTTGCGTTTCTAGTCCCCCCCCCCTAAAAAAAAGTTTTACCAATTTGTTTTGTGTACGTGGCAAACCTGATGGCACGAAAATATATCCCTGGTTTAGGAGGCATTAGTTTGTTCCCCCCTTGACACACATTTATGGGTTATACCCCCGGCCAACTGACACACGAATCCATGGAAATAGATATAGTAGCTTTTACAACTGTCACGTTCGGTTCAACAGCTGGCATATCAACTATTAATGGCAGCCGTCGCTACGGCAAGGTGTTAGTAAAATCTCCATCGACTAAAAGACCCACCTTCTCTAAACCCGCTTTAATTCCCCGAGCTGGAAAGGCCCCATCTACGTGATGCGTTGGCGGGAGGGTTTATTTTCAAGTGGGTACTTAAATATATTAGAACTTGTTTGAGTGCTGGTGGGTTCTACCACACATTTAAAGTGGATGAGTTCACAAGAGGTAGACTGTATCTATCTAGATCCCTCATACGGTCCAGATATTAAAACGCTTGACACAAGCTTTGAGTGATTTGATTGACATGCCGTTCCTTAGTTTTTAAGAGTTCTGTTTAGCTCAACACTAAACAATTGGCTACACTGATGGTATTGTTTTGTCGTAGTGGCAGCAAGATGCACATCTGACCATTCCCCGTGCGAGCTTATGCCTGGAGACTTCGCCCATCAGTTCCTTGTACGTTGTCCGAACGTCAAATGCCTGCCAGTTAAATAGCTTAACATTAAACAGTTGGCTGCAATGGTGTTTTTTTTTTTTTTTGCAAAGGTGCAGCAAGATGCACATCCATTCCCTGTGGAAGCTGATAACTGGAGACTTCGCCCTTCAGTTCCCAGAATGCTATCCGATTGTCAAATGTCCACCAGTTTAACAACCCAACACTAAGTAATTGGCTATATTTATATTGTTTTGTCGTAGGTGCAGCAAGATGCACATCCGTTCCCCGTGCAAGCTGATACCTGGAAACTTCGCCCTTCAGTTCCCAGAATGCTGTCCGACTGTCAAATGCTCAAAGGTTCAAAAAGCCAACCGTACAAATTTATCAACTGCGCGAAAAACAAGGGTTACTACACAAGACAACAGCACAAAGTTGTTTGTCTTATGAGAAAACGGAAACGTTACATCAGAGTCAAAAGAATGAATAAATAAATGCTTTTATATGGTGTTTTAAAATTCAATATTAATCCCCCAAAATAGTCACTCAATATAGGACTCGAATTGTAGAACAGTATATAGCTTATACTACCACAATAATATGTTTTAGTGTTAACTTACACATCCTGTGACCTAAAACATTATATTTGTAATATTAAATAGCGTATAAAAACAAGCAAAATATCTGTATTGCCTGTATTTATTTTAGTAAAAAGCGTAACTATCCGCTTAAACGTATCTTTTTAAACCCATAAGAACCTATTTATTTGTACAAATGATGCACCTAAATATACATAAACATGAATGTTTAGGGAAAAAAAATTACTTTTCATTGATTTGGAAAAGATGGGAAATCACAAAATGGTATATTTACGCCTATTACGTAGGCCTACATTTTATATTAGGCTGAGTCATCCCAAATCAAAGTCATACTGCATGTTTTTAAATTGCTACTCATAACTAGTGCCCGGACTTTTTTTTTTACACCACGTCTTACTACCTATGAGGGTTATATACGTATGCACCAATTATGCTAATGTGATAAAGATGAGAAAGTTGAATTTAGGGGGGAAATACCCGCATTTGCGAGAGTACCTGGTCATCAATTACCTAAAAACTACCTATTACCTGTAAAATTACGTTTTACTTTACATCCATTACTATTTCTAGCCTGCGGCCTGGGTAAGTTTTTTATTCAAGTCACATATTACACTACCGGCTGGCTAGGCCTGTCGTAGCTTCATATGGCCTATAATCTAACATAAGAGCAGTACAGACACAACATCCAGTCCCCAGCTGTTAATTCATCAATGTGAAAGGGCAAACCCACATTTCACCAATGATAAAGTTTTCGGCCATGCCATGAATCGAACCCAGGACCCTTAACTCAGTAGACACAACCTACCGACTGGGCTAAGGTGTCTTATTTGTAAAATGACCTGAATATTCTAATAAATTACTTCTAATCTACCAAATTACCTAAAAGTATGAATAAAAACTTGTAATTAATGCAAACGAATAAATCAAACACGCACTTTACAAAATGCAAAGCAAAAAACACGTATGAAGGAGGGATATGGAGGAAATTTTCCAGGACAGCGATTTTTATATCTCAAACCCCATAAGGACCCCAACAAATACTTTTAAAAATAAATTATTTAAATATGACAGTGAACTCATTTAACCATCCTCTAGAGTGCATTCGAAAGGGCTCATGATTGTCTAACAGATGGCAGCAGTAACGCAATTTGAGTTGAAATTAGTTCACCCCTCCCCTTTTTCCCTTGTATCCTTCATATGCAATGGAAAAACTTTAACAAATACTCTTGCACTCTGCTAAATATAATATTTGCTTATAGCTAAGAAACTAATGGTTTTACAAAAATATATTTCAAATAAAAGATTTATATTTTTAATAATAGGCTTACAACAACCTTAGAATGATAAAATATTTCGTATTTCAAATAGGTAGTTGCGGAGAAATTATGAAAATTGTAAAATTTCCCCCTTGTAAAGTACCTCAAATTCATTTTCATGATAAAATTAGATTTGCCATCTTGTTAATAATGATAAAGAGTGTCTAGTTATAACGTTTAATCAAAATCGTTAGAGCGAATTTCAAGAAAATTGATTTTTTTCTCCTTTTACCCTTTAGTAAACTACGCTTAAATTTAGGGTTGGACATACAATTTTAAAAAAACTTGAGGGGGACCTTATGAACACCCCAGATACCAAGTTATAGCCCAATTAGTAAAATAGTTTAAACTCTAGCCCGAGGTACAAACAGACAGATGACATCGTGAATGTTACATTTTGTTTTGTTTCTGGAAGTCATGAAACGTCGACATTTATCAAAATCTCGAGTTCGAATTTTTTGACGATCACAATTCTCTCTCTCCAAGATGTCGAGAGAAAGTAAAAAGAACATCGCATTTAACATACATACAGTACACAAAATAAAAATAAAACGTTAAAGAGAAGTATTATTTGTTCCTTGACTTTTCAACTCTCCATTTCCTAAAGAGCTCTATTTAAATAATTATTTTACCTATCACTCATAAAATATTCTTTTGAATAAAAATTGTTTAAATTCAAAAGTCCTGCAACTTTTTTAACCAAGTTATTTCGTATCTCGAACAGTTACAGAGAAATTATTAAAATTGGAAATATCCTCTCATGTAATGTACTCCCAAAGTTATTTTCATGGAAAATGGGAAGCAAAGTGTGAACACATTAAAGACCCGCTTCGGTGGCCCCATCGGTCCAAGGCGCTACTCTAGCAATGGACTAAACTGCCAATGACGGGATTGTGATTCAACCCCGGTCGGGTGTACTGAGAGTGGCTTATCCTAAATGTTTTCCCACTCTCTCTCTCTCTCTCCACGCAAATACGTGTACAATTTCTTTATTCACCCTTCCTCACCCTTAACCAATTAGCGTAATTAATAACATAAGCCCGAATAGATAGTAAGACACGGGGTGCTATTAGAAAAAAAACGTGAAATTAGATCTAATAACTTTTTAGATTTTTACTATGTAAATCGGATCGTGGCTATATAAGGATGTTAATAGGGAGGAACCTTTATAAAATAGAATATATATTTTCAGTTGGAGTGACTGTTGATAATCACATTACTCTCCTTATAAATGTATTATGAACATTGTTTTAGTAAAATGTATTGCCAATATATTCACTCTTATGAAAATCTTACTTTAGAAGTACAGGTATACCCTACACTTACGACACGTTAGGTTTCAGACCACTGTCGTTACTCGAAAATCGTTGCAACTTGAAGCAATGCATTTTTTTTTCCCCCTTATCGATCCATGTATTAAACTACAATCTTCGTATATATGGCCCAAACTGGCGTAATTAACGCATTTGTGAACAAAATAGCACTGCAGATTTTATATTTCTAAAAATATATGAGCGTACAATCATACAAATCCATGCAAGCCATAGTGTAATATCGGTAAGGTGTCGTATCTGCGAATCAAGCGCCTCAAACCGTAAGGTGTCGTATCTGCGAATAAAGCACCTCAAATCGTAAGGTGTCGTATCTGCGAATCAAGCGCCTCAAACCGTAAGGTGTCGTATCTGCGAATCAAGCGCCTCAAACCGTAAGGTGTCGTATCTGCGAATCAAGCGCCTCAAACCGTAAGGTGTCGTATCTGCGAATCAAGCGCCTCAAACCGTAAGGTGTCGTATCTGCGAATCAAGCGCCTTAAACCACAAGGTGTCGTATCTGCGAATAAAGCGCCTCAAACAGTAAGGTGTCGTATCTGCGAATAAAGCGCCTCAAACCGTAAGGTGTCGTATCTGCGAATAAAGCGCCTCAAATCGTAAGATGTCGTATGTGCGAATAAAGCGCCTCAAACCGTAAGGTGTCGTATCTGCGAATCAAGCGCCTCAAACCGTAAGATGTCGTATCTGCGAATCAAGCGCCTCAAACCGTAAGGTGTCGTATCTGCGAATCAAGCGCCTCAAACCATAAGGTGTCGTATCTGCGAATCAAGCGCCTCAAACCGTAAGGTGTCGTATCTGCGAATCAAGCGCCTCAAACCATAAGGTGTCTTATCTGCGAAGCAGGCGCCTAAAACCAAAGGTGTGGTGGCAGTTGAAAAGGGTTGTGTTGTAAGTGGGGACATGCCTGTAAATTGTTCAGAAATACCTGTCGACTTGCATTGTTATAACATCCATTAAATAAAAAACATGTTGTTGGGATTTTATTTTTTTTCCCCCACAAAGTAAGAGCCTTGCACCTTTCCCGAAATTATTACAAGAAAATTCTAATTCAGAATCTCTAATAACCCTTTACATTATTTAAAAAAAAAAGCGTATTTGAAAATGTGTTTTCTTTATCGTTCTTTAAATAAATAATATCCCAAACGAAGAATGTATGGTTTAAAAAAATGATTTTACTCCTGTACAAGCATTCACATATCATGTACATTATTCAAACTCACCTAAATGCATGTAATACTATTTAAAAAAAAGTGTGGTAGAAACCTAACAAAAAAAATGTACAGTATAAACATTCAGTTCACAATGACAAGTAGCAATAATATCAGGCCATTCTGTAATCAGTCAAGGTGAGATGACGAATTATCGGTTTAAATGGGGTGTACAAACTACTGTTTTAGTTAAATCAGGTGTGAGATTATCCCAAGTAAATATTAACATATTAGACTATGATTCAATAGGTTCATTGCAATAGTCCAAAGGGGAAATTTTGGAGAAGAATTTTATCGAAAGTTTAAGGTGGGGATGTGGGGAACACTAGAAAAGGTAAGATTTGCAATTTTTTATAGCAAAATATTTTTTTAGTCAATATAAATCAAATATTGCTTCGATACAAACTTTTGTTTTCATCACATGGTGACCTCAACAGTAATTCTTGAATATCTGGCATGGGTGTCCTGGAATTTAATGACAACTTTTCTCTTCATTTAAAAATTTTGTCATCTAATGCCGCTATGTTTATGACAAATATTTAACAACTGTTGATATCACCACGTGAAGAAAATTAAACTTTATGTTTGTACTGAAGCTATATTTTACCTATTGGCCATATAAAGTTTTGCTGCAAAAACTGCAAAAACACTGGCCTTTTCTCACGTTCTCTACACACCCATTCCAAGTTATCGAGCGAGCTTGTAAATTACATCACAAACTGCTCATTCTAGTGGGGTTTTTTGGAAGCACGTTGCTTACAGCGCTCTCGTAGTGTGTAATCTGGTAAGTTTTAGTTTGTGTTGTACTACTTCGATTTCCCCCAAAGTGAGATGTACTGATAGCTTGACGATAGTGTTTAACGGCGCTTTAATAATTATTAATTATATTATAATATTTTAACTCCACTTTCATTCGCAATTAATATGTGAGTCACTGTTCTCTATAATATAACAGAGATCATTGTTGGCAGCCAGTGATATTTACAGTAGCGGATTTAGGCTTAATATTTTAATTACAAGCAATTTATTATTAATTCTATATTTAATTGTTATGTTAAAAAAATAAATGTTTAATTTACACCTGAATTAGATTTCTTATTACTATTGTTATTATTTTCATTATTTTATACACACACATATCTATGTATATATATGTTTATTGTTAATATATATATATATATATACTGTTACAAAAAAAAAAGGGGGCGCCATATCGTCTCGGGCCTAGGGCGTCCTCAAACCTAAATCCGCTACTGGATATTTATATTATACTGAATGGACATACACATACGTATTGCCAAGGACCAAAGCGTGACGCTCAAGTTTATCGCCTGCTTCATTGGGGGGGGGGGACAAATTTAACGGTTTATTTCAATGTTCTTGTGCGAAAACATCTCTCTGGTGAATGAAATTGTTATTGTTTGGAAATAATTAAGTATTATACCATACTTGCCTGAAGAAACGTTTATATTAAAGGATACTATACAATTCAGTTTTACAGGTAATAGTGTACAAATACGGACAAAATATTTAATATATTTAAATATGTAGTTATCATCCATCTTGTTTATAGTCTGCCAAGACTACACTTGTATTTAAAGATGGCTATCAGCTTGTATATTGGTTTCAGAAGACATATTATATTGAAAATTCCATAAATATAATGAATAAGATATCTTAAAACGTGATTACATTTATTTTAATGACAAAGTTTGTGTAATTGTCATACGTTAAACTATCAAACTATCACTTAGTTTATAGGCTTGTAGAAAGTATTATTATATTACCATTTTAAAAAATGTTGGCTCATATCTTGTATATTGCTTTCAGAAACCATATAATGTTGAAAGTTTTATAACTGAAAATGTCACTAAATACATTTTGGCAGACTCGGATGCAACTGCTACAAGTTTATCATGCTTGAAAATGTTCGCTACACCTTCTTTAAAAATTACCTTGCATCCATTTGAATCCAGTCATCTGAATGATAAGAGGTTATGTTGTAAACCAGGCACGATAAGAATCTATCACATTGATTTTTCCATTCATCTCAAAAGACGAACAGAGATCACCAACTTCTGTCGCTTTTAAATTTTCACCTGATTTTGCGAGCTTGATATTCGCAGGACTTGGGAGATTATGAATATTAGTCAGAAGATGACAATAAGTAGCACAGATCATTTGTTCTGAAGCTCCTGTGTCTAGATACCAGGATGTAAACAAAACAGAATCCACTTCCAAGGACGTGTTGGCTGCCTGACTGAACTTTGCTTCCTCAACTTCAGCGACTTGGGCTTTTTTTTTATTTTCACTTTGTTTCTTCTTAAGTTTACGGCATTCTGAGATCATATGCCCAAATTTTTTACAAAATTTGCACCTAAGTTGACTTCGCTGAGTGTTTTAATTAGGACTAGTTTGTTGATAAAAAGATTAAGACTATTTTTTATGGCTCTGTGTAACTTTTCGATTTGCTTGGGTTATAAAGGAATGTGAGGTTATGACTTCTGCTGTTATACCTTCCGAAAATCGTTTCTGTTCCTCATCTAATAACCTATTCTTTACAAAGCTCAATGTCAATTTTTCGGCCAGTGTCTCAAGAGCAGTAACAACTACATTGTATTCGTTCGACATAGTAATTAAAAGATGGTAGACAATATTTAATTCCTCTAATGTAGCACCCGTTTCCCGTAATTCACAAATAAATTTATCAAATCTATTAAAATGTACCTATACTTCATTCACGGTAGGAGTTTACCTCTGAAAGGTCTTTTTTCTTACCAATATCCTACTATATAATAGATTTCTGGTAGGGAAAAAAGTCCTTTCACAGGTAAACTCCTACCGTGAACGAACTTTACAGAGTTTCACTTGATGGATCGAACTTCATCAATAAAAGACTTTTACGTAAAAGTAACTGGTTAGCTATGCCTTTTCTTGCGTAGGTATTCATAAGGGAAAGCCATATCTCAAATGCAGATTCTTTACCCTTGGCGCATTCAAGAACGTTGTCTGAAAGTTTCTGGACTAATTGAGACTTGTTTTCGATCCTTTTTCTTCCACTCCACCAGTTCTTTTGTCTTCTTACTCGATATTTCAGAACTATCAGCTTCATTGAAAATTACTATCGTTCGATAATCACTTTGAACTACTTCCAGCAAATTGAGTTCATCAAGCAGTGTTTCCATTCTAAGCTTCCAGTTGTTGAAGTTTGAACCATCAAATAATGGAACATGATACTTTTCTTCATCTGTCATGGTGGCTAACCAAGCTTCTTCTAGGCTACATCTTCTAGAGGTTAATGTTACTGTTGATTCTCGATGCACACAAACAATAATAAATGTTCATTAATTTTAAAGGACTCAGGGCCCATAACCTGAAAACGTGCCACCACAGGTTTTTATAACGTTTACTCTATGAACATCAAACATTACCGGATTGAAAAGTAGTTTATTAACCGAGGTATTAATATGAACTAAACAAAAACTAAATACATAATATCAGGCAAGAACATACTATAAACAGAACTACCAACATTTACATAAGTAATGAATAAGTGTTAAATTGCTATACCAACAAATACTCACCAATTTCTAAGTTGGGTATGCTCTTCAAAGCTTTTACTAACCCATTTATTTTATTATCTCACATTGTTGTAGCTCATATATTCAATCAAATTAATGATGTCAAAAAACCACATAACCTTGTATGGGTGTAAGAGAGAAAGAGATGCCTGCAAGTTTCCTTCTCTCTTACACTATGGTATGTAGACGACAGCTTGAAAATATCGGCCACAGATGTCCATCCAGTTATATTATAGTGATCAATGAAGGGAGCAGAACACACACACAAACACCAACATAACAAAAAATACCATACCTACTTCATTTTCTAGCTGATACATTTTCCCTCAGATAAACATTTTAACATTTAATTTTCAAAATTGAAAGTTGGTGACATTTTATAGCAGACAACCTTTACAATGATATTATTCAACGTTCAAAATCGTCTGCTAAAGTTAGTAACCTTTACAATAATAAGTAAAATTTAACAATAATTTTAGTACTAAATACAGAACTCTTTATTATAATATGGAGGGGATGTGATAATTATATGACAGACCTGCTGCACATTTCAATGACACTTGTATAATTTAAAGTTAAGGCTAAGTGAATCATATAACAGTGTACAGGAGTCAAAAGGATTTGTTTGAATGGGCAATTTTGTTTAAAGTAAAATATTTTGGAGGAAAAAGTCAAAATAATACTTTAAAACAACCAAACAGTAATGAGTGGACGTTTTAAAATCTAGATTCAGTTAGCTTATATAAATATGTTTAAGGCACCCTATCTACTGCAACTACACTAATTGGGACTACCATAAAAATAAATAGAACTAATTTTAAGTGTAAATTAATATATTAAGAGAACCTAACATAATGTGTGGTTTCAACTTATCACTTAGCAAAGCAGGGGTAGGCCTTAGTAATGTTGATATAGTAAATTAAAACAGTTAATTACTATTTATAATAGTGAGTGACTTCATTTTGCATTATGTGCCCTATTTTGACTTAGCTAGCCATGTTTTTTTACAAGATATGAATCATTACTGTACTAATTGGCAGCATATAATGATGAAATTAATAATAATGATTGTGAATTGTCACATAGATAGTTGGCTAAAATGAAATTATAGTTTGATAGCTGTAAACAAATGTTTTTAGCATTTTGGATATATTACATCTAGGATAATGGGGTGAATGTGAGGCTAAGATAAGTTATCATGAAGTCTGTCTAACTTTACATGATTACATGTTTTTTGGTAAAAAGTTACTGTCAGGTTAATTTTATTTCATTTTAAATTGCATTGATACACAAGATTAATGCAAATTGCATACTAATTTATTATTAAGGGCCAGTTTCATGGCCAGACTTAACATGCATGGCTCAAGTGTGAGTCAAAACTAGATACAGGACATCACCTACCTAGACAAGAATGGAATGGGCCAGTTTCGCATAATAAACTGCCCCATTCCATTTTTGTATTTTTGCATAGTCCTGTCTTTAGTATCAACTCACACTTAATGTGTGCAAAGTCTGACCATTAAACTGGCCCTGCTTGATAATTTATTTTCTTTAAAACCCAATATTACATTATTTATTCATCATTTAATATATTCTGCTACATTAGCTAACTATAGCCACGCGCTAATTAAGAAGATAACCTAGAAGTGTGACAAAATCTTTCTGCATAACAGCATTAGTTCGTGCCTAGCTTAAACCTTTATTTTCTGACAAATGGACATTTGGAGCACCTTTTGAAATACAAAGCTATTATTGTGGTCCACCTTGATAATAATTTATTGTAGGTTAATATCCATGTTAGTTTATAGATATTTATAATAGCTATTAAAAGTGACTGCTGCAGATCCCATGAATCGATGGATAAATACATTAAAGTAGATCTAGTATTTCTTTTTAGCTGACAAATATGTATATTTGTAAGAATTTAGGCTTATAGTGGCATTGAAATTTGAGTAAGTAGCCACAAGATATAATGTAGGCCATCTGTAAATGTCATGCTTAAATCTTTACAGGCTTTAACTTTTGGATGTATTTTATTGGACTATTTATAACACCTCACATGTGTCAAAATTTTCATGATAAAATACACAATGCTATCACCCAACATCAGAAATTAATGTTACCGGTAAGAAGAATTAACTACAAAATATACAAAATGCAAAGAAACTGGGATCAAGATGTACACCAATCTTAGTATTGTAAGATATACAATATTAACAAGAATTACAAGGTGGTTGGCTAGTTTTAAGAAGTCAGTAAGTTGTGTTGTCTTGTTTATGACATGGTTTTGAATAAAAACTTTTTTTACCAAACATTTTCAACATGATATATAAAGAAGGGTTAATAAGTATTAATGGTAACTATGGATAATATATCTCCAGCCATGGTGATTTATGAGGTGTAAAATAGAGAGGCAATAAATAAATTAGGTAGAACTACTCTATGTTATGTAGGTACTACTGTTTTAAATTTTGATGACAAACTTGTGTTTTAATAGCCTAATTTGTATTAAGTTTGTGTAATAAGATGAGTTTGGATCTTTTTTACCAAGTTGATTGGATGATGATTTTAAAACAAAGAGTAAAGGAAGTGCTTAGACAAATGTTAATCTTTGTCTGTTGACCCCTAAGACCTTGAATGAATACGACTCTACTAAGATCATCTATGCTGCACCCAAAGATAAGCTGGCTGATGTATCCACCCCTCCAGAGGCCACTGCTGCCAAAATGGTGAAATAATAAAAATCAATTATTCCCTTTTTTTTTCTATAAATTTGTGAAATAGGCCTACTCATGTTTTCTTATACACATAAAATTTGTATTTTGCATTTTTTTTAAATTCATTACTCCAGTACTGTCATATACGGGATGGGAGCCGATGTGTTGGGGTGTTCGTGCAGCCATGACATGTGGGCATGGAGTAAATGGGTTTACGCCTAAACTCTATGGTGTCGGCAATCTATCACAACCGAGCGGCCGCCGCATATCGGCAAAGATAGTGCAAACATTTGCTTAAAGAGGGTGTCATGTAGTCTGAGCATCGAGTTATATAATATAATATAATGAGGTATTTTTATAATTGTAAATATTAGAGGTTGCTCAAATCCACTATTTTACAAATTCAAATCTTGAAACCGAATTGTCTTTCTACATATAAATAAATTTAAATCATAATCGTGGAAAAAATGAAGGTACCTAAGAGGAAATATAAATATATATATATTTTAATAATATAAGATAGTGAAGCAAGAAAATGCTAACACTTGTTATAAGAGGACACCTGAATATAATATTCACTTATGTGTTAAATTTATGGTTTGAGGTCTGGTTTTTAAGCATAATATTATATGTTGGCGCTGAGCCATCAATAAGCAGCATTAAAACTATAAAACAATTTTTAATTTAAAAATAAAAATCTTTAGTACAAAATTTTCTTGAATATCTTGAATTATATTTATGTCAATTTTAACTTAGACATGGTTTTCTCAGAGAGAGACTAGTCCTATTTTTAGAGGGTTTAAAGGTTTGAAGGTTCAACAGTCTCGTTCATAGTAAACTTAATATTTGGAAAGGATAACTACTAACCTAACTAAATGCTATCACTGTTTCATCTTCTCTTTTATGATCTTCTCCCATTCTTTAAAAATCAAGTATTTTAATTACCTTAGTTTTTTGTTTCAAAGGTAATCTATAAACATTTTAACTCTTAAGAAATATATTTGTCAGTGATGGCGGCTCAAATATTTGCAAAAATTGATATAATACCATGTAATATAAACCCTAATACTTAGGGGTCATCCATAAACCATGTAATGGTTTTTAGGGGAGGACAGGTGTGAACTCTAATATATATAAATGGTGTTATATGGGGAGGTGAGAATAGGAGTGCATCACAGTGTTATATAACACTATTCTTGTATTTTTAGTACTAATGTTAAAAAAATTATATTACAGCATTGTTCATGTGTGCATCATTAACAAACATACTTGGGTGGATTTCACATGTGATGGTTTTTTGTCATCACTGTGGACGGCACAGTGCCATGATTATCACGGTACACAGATTTAAATGAGAGCTTTCACATATGACAGCGTGACAAGCGTCGTGGTAGTGACGGCGTATCTCAATCTAGGGGCAACAGTCGTGCCGTGAACAGTACACTGAACTGGTCGAGATACATTGTGTCTAATGCATCTCTTCACATGACAGTGTTTCGCCTTCGTTCCGCACCGTGGACTTTCTTCATTCCTACATTGTTTGTTGTATTGAGTAGATGCTACAGCTTCCAGGAACTGTCAAAGTCAATGTTGAGACATTATTTGCACAAGTGGAATTGAGTCCATTGCTTTGAGACAAGTCTTAAGAGGAGTATAAATTTCAGACTGAGTCATCATCAGCTTGGAGGGAGGTTTGTGCTTTAATCAACTCTGAATTCAAGATGTTGGACGAAGAGAATAAAATAAGAGTTTGGTACACACTAGTTCCTGAATTCAAGACATTGAACGAATAAAATAAGAGTTTGGTACACACTAGTTCTTCCTTTTGTCCATGTTAGCACACTGGAGCATAATGAGGAAATGGAAACGGCAAATTAGAAGGAATTCAACAAGGTATGGCATGCCGTTGGTACAGACGGTGAGCGCCATTTTTATCCATGGCGATGGCGAAAAACCGTCACATGTTAAAGCCACCTTATAGATAACTTCAGACTGACCTGCATGACAGCATTACTCTTGCAGTAGACTATACTCCTAATGCTGGTTAGATCGAGGTTTGAATTTAAGTCGGGTTTACTGAGGGTGGTTGTTCCAAAATGTAATTTCACTTCCTCCATGCAAATGCAGGTACACTTTATCTAAATATAACCTTAATAATATCTAAGAGCATTAGTGTGATTAGTACCTAAGCACGTAGCCCAATCGAGTAGTAAAAAAAAAAACTTTGGACTATATACTGTGACTGGATTCTGAGTTCTAATAAATTTGAGTCCCTCTTTTGGTGTCATAAAAGCTTCTCTATTAAATAATCTGGCATTCATCCTTGACATAAAAAGCTATACATGAAATAGGCTGGAGGGAAGGGAGAGGGGTAAGAAATAAGCCTTTTGTGGTTTATGTATGACCCCTTGGTAGTAGTATATGAGACTGCTCTAAAAGATAATAAAAAATTCCTCATACCACACCTACTTTTGACCCTAGTTAAGATTAAATTTTGACCTATTATAATTAAAGTCTAACTCTCACAAAGAAAATCTGTATAACTTAACATATGAGAATTTGTTTTCGCTCTTAGTCCAAAAAGAAAGAAAAACATTAAATGAAAACAATTGAGATATGTGTGTGTTTTTTCCAGATATACGATGGCGTTTCAGTATATCTGAAGGGGGGTGCAGTGGACAAGTTATTTTTCTCCCAGTGACATTCGGTTTGTGTGGGGTTGGTCTCATTGGATTTTTCTATTTTGTCTCTACAGCGGCATTCCCCAAGAAAGAGTAACAAATCTATAATCTGTCTCTCATAGTTTGCGCAATACACTAGTTAAACTCATACAATCAGTCATGCATGGTCGGCGGTTGACATATGTCTCTTGGTTGTAATGACTCATTTTATATACTTAAATCATTTTTACCAACATAACATTATTTAAACAATGTAGTCTAATACACAAAAAATGTAGTCAAAAGATCAGTTAAGAACATTTTTCTTTATGTGTAGTGACTGTATCAAGACTTGCTGCGATAAAAATGAAAATGTTGGCAGTTGAGGACCCTTGAAATGTGGAAGCCTGGGCCAAATCGATATACTTCCAAACATTGCCCCAACCTTCCCCTTGCTCCCTTTAGATGGCTTTATAGGCCTATGTGCTTTTTAATGCAGATGTGTATTACTTCACTTGCACATTCATTTTTTTTAAATTTTGACATACCTCCCAGCTTGACCAGTACTGTAGCTTAGTTCCCTTACATGAATCATACTTGCCTGGAAGATGCCATGGTTCTCTTAGCATTCCTACAAATGGAAGATGGAAGATGAAAGATATAAACAGCGATTAGTTTGGAGGTACCTAGTGTGTTGTGGTTTCTTTAATGACATAGCAGTTTATATTATTAAGATGTTTCATTCTAGTGGACATAATTATGATACAATGCTTTAACGGTAGTGAGCTCTAACTAAAGAGCTCTTGTTATAGTTTTGTAAATATCTGTTGATGTAAAATGTTTATACACTGTTGAAAGTATTTGTTTTATTGATCTGCTGGAAGATTGTTTTATTTATTAATTTATTTATGAAATGTTAGTAACCTTTCTCATTGACTTCATTTAATATTGGACTAACAAAATACTTGAGGTTGCCACATTTTGAAATTAAAAAAGGGGGACATTGTGTTGGTGAAATTGTCACCAGTGTCACTAATTTTTAATCGAATAGATAAATATTAATTCTATATTATTTTATAAAATAATAATTTTAGAACAATTTGAAATTTTATCAAAACATTTTTTTACAAAAATCTTTGACAGCAATTCAAGTTTTAAAACGATACAAATTACGGTAAAGTAGTCATAGAAATATAAAGAATCCATATGTGCATCTGTGGACATAATGTACATCATTGAGTAGTAGTATGAATCGGACTGAATTTGGAAAATAACTATTTATTCTTAATCAACTTTGAGAGTCAGACAATTACATTTATGGCTTTAACATTAAGGGCAATGCAGTATTAATATTCAGAAAAGACTAATGCCTGGCTTAAACCTTAACTTGTGATGATGTTAAGTTTTTTTAAAATTAATCTTAAGCATCAGTATTAATTTTAAATTAAGTATAGCTATATATTTTGTACTTTTCAGGTTAACTTAATTTGAGTAGTGTGTATGGTAATCATAAATATGCATTTTATTTTGTACAGAAAATGTATTGCAATAAATTAACAAAAATTGTATTTGAAAATATTTCTTATTATAATATTTAAAAACAAATTAGGTCTTATGTTTCTACAATATTTTTATTTACAAAATATATTTGTAGCATCACACACTGGATTGATAAGGTCTTTAATTTATTGTCTTTGTTTATTTAATAGAGCACCTGTAAGTTAATACACTATTACATTTAAATTATAATTTGACACGGTCGCTACATTTTATTTTCCTCATTCATACTTGAATCATCATCTGATTCTAGGTGACCTGGCGGTCTAGGGGTAAGGTGTCAGACTTCTATGCTGGCGGCCGGGGTTCGATCCTCGGTCCCGGCAAAGATTTGTCTGAGTACCAAACCCTTCCTTCACCTCTGACAAGACATCTTGTGAATGTGGGGAATGCCAGGCCTCCACCGTGGTTCGGATTCCACGTTAAACTGTAGGTCCTTCATTTCATCTCACAATCACCCTACCATTACACATTAGCGTAAGTGCGTATAACCCGAACGGGTAGTAAGACGCGGTGCTAATAATAATAATAATAATAATAATAAATCATCTGATTCCAGCCTATGACCGGGTCAGTTTAGTAAAATGCCTCCATTCTTCCTCCTTTAATCGCTTTGTCTTGTCCTCTCCCTTGCATACTTTCTGCTATCTGCTCCTCCCATCTCTTTTTTGGCCTAACTGCACTCTTTTCCCTAAATACTTCATTTCAATCATTATCTTTGGTGTTTCTTTCCTTTTCCATTCTCATTAGATAACAATACCATCTCAGTCTTGCTTCCTCTACTATCTCATTTACTCCTTGTACCACCACTCTTTCCCGAATAGCCTCATTTTTTAATTTTGTTTCGCTTTGTGATAGCTAACATGCTCCTCACATACTTCATTCCCATGGCCTTCAATTCTACCAATTCATAATAAACTTGTGATCGAAGCTATTGTTATAAAGTAGCTGGTCAATGAGTTTTTTTATGTTATGACACAAAAATGTCTGTTGTTTGGGTATTTTCCTCTAGATTTGGTTCTAGCATAGTATTAAAAATGTTATTGATATTTGAAAAATTTATAGTCAGAAGCAATTTAAAATTAACTTTGATTCAAATCTCAACCCTGTTTAGATGTAGCTGTTATTTAGAAAAGTGAATTGATACCATTAATTATGTTTAGTAAATTCAGTGTAGGTTTAGAACTGTTAGCCACAAAACTTGGATAAACCCTACTATACGCTACCATCAAACTTTAATAAAACACTTGGACTAGTTTGTAAAAGATAACTACTTGAAGCCTCATTCCTATTCATAAGTAGCCTATCGTTTGAAAATTGAGAATAAGAGTGGATATTTATAAAAACTTCAATAATTGCTCTAACTGTACAAGAGTGCAATGCACAGCATACCCAGGCGATCTGAAGGACTTCATCAGACTCCCTTCAAAAGTGGTCAACTGGCTTTACAAATTTCATTTTGACATGATTTTATCTGTATTATTAACCTTATTAGATGAATTCCATTTGCTGTCGTTCGCTAAATAAATAAATTTCTCTAACCCTCTGCGGCATCATCTTACTCGGTAAGAAGAGATTAATTCCACAGTACCAGATTGTTCTGTATACAAAGTCAGTAGTAGTCTGCAGAAGTAATATAAACTTTAACTTTATTTAGGAATATTGTTATAGATGATTACATATAGCCAACCACAGGCAGACAAATAAATAAACATCATTAAGTAGTGAAACTAAAATATCAGTGGTGATAAAGGAAATAGTACCATTTTCTAAACGTATCATAAAGTAAATTCTTAAAAGAAAAAAAAGAGTAAATTGACTAAGGTTAAGTATAGATGACATTCTTTTATCATAAACATTGAATAATAAAAAAAATGAAAATATCTATTGTAAGCTATTTATGGAATTTGCTGAAATTGTTTTAACCTATATCAATTAGTTTGATTGGTCAAAGTACTATATATTTTCCCAATGGGCAATGCATCATATTTTTAATTACATAAAGTGTGTGTACAAACATAATAAATTAATCATACTTTAGAAACATAAAGATATGATTATGCAGAAAAACCTAAAGGTGAAACATTTTGTAAGCCATCAGCTTACATGCAAATTTTACTTTGCGCTTTTCAGCATAAAAGTATGCCAATAAAACTTTTCCCTGGTATGTGTTGGTAACACACTCTCCCCTTAGTCACTATAAGGCTACTGGCTACGGCCATTCTTGCAACTTACTCGCCGTGGCGAGGATGCCAGCACACAAAGCCTTGTTTTATATACAGGTGGCCATACTAGGAAACAACTTCCTGGTGACACCAATCTGGTTGCTAACATGAGTGACTTCGAGTCTCTCATGTAAATAACATTGTGTCGGCGACCAAGTTGCAAGTATGGCCGTGGCTTAGAAGTGTAAAAATAACTTGGCGAACGAACAATATCACTACGCTCATGATCACAGACTACTACCATTAAAGACAATATGTGTTTCATATGCTACATATATATTTTAGACTTCTAACAGAGAGGGAAAATACACTTACCAGGTTATATGTAACATGGCCTTATGTATATTATAAATAAGAACAAGAAAATTATCGTTAATAATAAAAGTAAGATAAATTGGTGATTAAAAATCTACTTTTATGTAATTATTTTATCACTTGCAAAATTTAGTTTACTATAAAACTATCACAACCTAGCTTAACCTTAATTTAATTGATTAAAACTCTTATGAATCAACTACAGTGGTTTTCTATGTAAACCCTAGTGATGTGTTTCTAAATTTAGTTTGCTACTAAATGTTCTTTTTAGACTACATATATAATAGGTCCACAGTATTTTATTGTAATCTTAATGTTCAGACAGAAGTTAGTGTTTGTGTTTTTTTTAAGTCAGTTAGCCAATGTTCTAAAAATAGTATATTAATGGTTATGAATAAAAGAAGGCAGATGATTATATCAAAACATGACTTACAAACAAACTTAAATAAGTTATAGAACAAACACAAAACCCAACCTCCTCGATAATTCATCACTGTGTAAGGGGAAACCCACATTTCACCAATAATAATTTTTTTGAGCATGCTAGGGATTGAACCCGGGACATTCAGCTTGGTAGACAGACACGCTACCGACAACACCGACTGAGCTAAGGTGTCAAGACACTCTTATAATCAAAATAATGTCTTGTGTAAGTCGAACATTGTAACCTAGATACAACTAGTTATACATTATATTGTGGATTTATGCTTAACCAAATTAGCAGTAGACCTACTTCAAAAAAAGTTCAACAAAAAAGTCAAGTGGTGGCACAATTGATTTAAATGCTTGTTAATTTTATTTTTACACCTAATAATAGGTTACTTCAAACCTAGATCTTGCAGCTAATGAAATTCTCTCTGAATAATGTGACAGTCCTGTAAATATTACTATTATTAGCACCTCGTCTTACTACCCGTTCGGGTTATACACACTTACGCTAATGTGTAATGGTAGGGTGATTGTGAGATGAAATG
>CABEEJ010000639.1:0-17677 GCA_901482245.1 Timema douglasi
CTGGGTAGAACTAGCTCAAGATAGGGATAGGGTGTAATAAGGTGGACTGGATAGAACTAGCTCAATATAGGAATAGGGTATAATGATGTGGACTGGGTAGAACTAGCTCAAGATAGAGATAGAGTGTAATAAGGTGGACTGGATAGAACTAGCTCAAGATAGAGATAGAGTGTAATAAGGTGGACTGGATAGAACTAGCGCAATATAGGAATAGGGTATAATGAGGCGGACTGGATAGAACTAGCTCAAGATAGAGATAGAGTGTAATGAGGTGGACTGGATTGAGCTAGAAGAATAGGGATAGGTGGCTTACATTTAAGTGTGGCAATGAAATTTCATGCTCTTATTGCCGTAGAGTAAGTATTGTATCTTCTAAAGACGCGAACAAAGTTTCTAGTCACCTTATGGGATGAATACGGGTGAGACATAAGTGAGTCAGGGCTTACCATAATCGTGGACTCTTGTGTAACATCCTTAAGAATAAAAAGTTTATTATGATGTGGTAACGATCATGTTTAAATTAACAACTAGTTTTGCTGAAGAAACCTAAGGATGCATTTAAACACAAAATAACAGCTTAGCTAATAGCAATATTTAGTCAAATAAAAAAAAAGTAATATCTTTATTTATAATTTTAATTCAGTGGGTGTAAATTTGCAATTTAGCTAAAATCAAGTACCATACAATATTATTTTATTAATCATATTATATTTGTCAAATTTGATAAATTTAATGAAAATGGACGAGTCAATTACAAATATGTATTTATATTTTATTATTCATGTTCTACTTGGATTTTGCCACTAAAATATCTTTCGCCGTATAATTTATGACGGCCTAACATTTTCAGCCTGTACCGTAGATCAAATTTCATTGCTCTACCCCTAAAACTAAACTGAGGTAATATTCTTGTGTCTACATTTTACATCTTTGTCAAACACAAGGTTTCTATTCTTTACCTAAGCTTGAAACACGAGAAATGATGGTTAGTTGAGGAAGAGGAAAGGGGTTGAAGGGGGTTTAGAAGTATGTAAGTCTGAATTCATTCAACCTTGCAAGGTCTACGACAACTTAAAAGGCTCCACTGGTAGTGTTTTGTGTGTGAACATTTTTTTCAAAGGCTGTGTCTTGTGACGCCATTGGTTGCCAGAAGATGGAACAATGGCGTTGTTTAAAGCTCTCCTTTTACCTCCCCTATTCACGCCCCTTCTCTTCTTTGTGTTGTGGTGGAGATTTTAGGGAACCCCCGTGTTTTCACCTGATGAGAAACTGGCATGCAAGACGCGAATTAGTCAAGATATGTAACATGTAGGTATATGAGCCGGGTATAGAAACATGCCTGCCCTCTTGTAGTATATTCATGGCGCTGTGAAAACTCTAGCTCCACTGTCAGAATGTTGGTATTTAAAGGTTGGAGCGTAGGAAACGCAAGTAAAAAAATAAAGTGACTTAGCAAGTTTTTTTTTATAAAAACATATTTTTACTGGCCATTAAGTCAAATAACTCCAGTAGAAACCTAGAGTTTAATTTTCTTCACACGGTGATAGCAACAGCTGTTGAACATCTGTCAGGGATGTCCTGGAATTTAATGACAACTTTTTCTCTTCATTCAAAAAGTTTCTCATCTAATGCCTCTACGCTCACGACAGATATTCAACAACTGTTGATATCATCATGTGAACAAAATTAAACTCTAGGTTTCTACTGGAGTAATATTTTATCTATTTCAATAAAAACTAATGTATAGTTATAAAAAGTGCAAAAAAAAAATCTGGCCTTTTTCTCTCGTTTCCTACATCTCCTACTTAAGGCGATTCGCCCTTTACATTTGGCGTGGAAATGCAGAGTCATGGGAACAAACGATTATCTTAAATAATTTTTTATTGTTCTGCAATTTTATTTTCGGAAACGGTTTGTTCAAGATTGGAAGAACGTTGATTATGTTATACTTTTTATACACACGCTTCCTCTGTTATTTTAACAGTGATCAAATATAAATGATTTTGACATTTTTCAATAGAAACTGCCAGCTGCATAAAAAAAATGTAACAATTAATAAACATCGATACATTATCTTAGAAGGGGCGTTGAAAATATTAACATAAAAATTTCACTCGTTCTCAAGAAAACTGATATTTACAAACGTATGATTTTTCCGCAAGACTTGTCTGGTAGCTAGCGGCATCTACGTTTTCCGTGATACTTCTGTTCTTACTAGCGCGGAAGGATACTTTGGTCGGTTGTGAAGCCATGCCCCGCCTTTCACCCTCCCACCCACCATCCCACAAAAATAGGTTTTAGACTTGCACTCGACAGTCCCAAGGACCTTAATGCTAGACAGTTAGTTGATCCCGACAATCTCCTCCATTATCAACTAAGGTTTCAAGGTCATAATTGATTGTGAAGAAAATTTTAAAGTTATTATTTGGTTCAAATACATAATTGAACAAATGGTTGTGGCATAATATGTGTCATCATATTAACCACGAAACATTTCTTGAAATACAATCTTCAAAACTCTTTGTCTCAATACACCCACATTATCAACTTTAGAAGACTATGTAACACGAAACTCTTATGAATTATATTCTTCGAGATACGTAACTATTGATACATACGTTTATTTAGTGAAAACAGTTTCTTTTGGTGATATCGTAATAATGTTTTGTTTTTTTCAAAATTAAATACGCTATTTTTAAAGACAACATTTAATTCTTCCGTTCACAAAGATTTTATTAAAACTTAAACGATGCCAGGGCTATCAACTACTTCATTATTTTAAAATGTATATAGGCCTATCTATACATTTTGTCACCACGTCTCATTCCAATTCAAATTGTACGCATATTTAGGCCTACTATCTAATGTGTTAGGGATGAGGAAGGTTGAATTTAGGGGAAATATACCCTCATTCGCATGGAGAGAAAGAGATAAACCATTGATAAAAAAAATCCTCAGTACACCCGACCAGGATTGAACCCTGACCTCTCCATAGTCACCAGTCCATTCTATTGCGAGGGTGATGCATTAGACCACGCGGCCACCGAAATGGGTTATACTAAAACTGAAATATAGTAAGTTCACATCGAGCTCAAACCTCTTATAATGGTAATCCTACAACTGACATTAATAACGCCTTGCTAATTTTATATTATACCATGGTGACCTGGTGGTCTAGGGGTAAGGTGTTGGACTTCTGTGCTGGGGGTCCGGGGTTCAATCCTCGGTCGCGGCACAGATTGATCTGATTACCAAACCCTTCCTTCACCTCTGACAAGACATCTTGTGAATGTGTGGAATGCCAAGCCTCCACTGTGGTTCGGATCCCACGTTAAACTGTAGGTCCTCCATTTCATCTCACAATCACCCTACCATTACACATTAGTGTAAGTGCGTATAACCCGAACGGGTAGTAAGACGCTGTGATAATAATAGTAATAGTATATTATACCATGAGTTTTTGCTAACAATGGCTAATCAGTATCATATGAAGTGCACAAGACGATTAAATCAGTTGCGTTGGTTCTTTAAAAAAAAAACCTGGGGTGTGAAAAGATAATAACTGATAATTCTGACAGATGAGTACCATGACGTAATATTTATTACACATATAATAAAGGTCTATTGTGGTCGAGGCAGCATTTATTTATTCTACAGTGACCCGCGATATATTAATAAAAATAATCAACAGCTTCGTGTAATGAAGTAAATTGAGCTTAATCACGAAAATGGAGTGTCTACATATGTGGCATGCTATTTTATTTTCAAACCTGAGTGTTTGTACACATTTTTCTCGCTACTACGGTAGCTGCATTAATATTTCATTTAAAAAATAAATAAATCAAAATTACACTCGCAACGATGGTCACATGCTCTTCGGGGCCGCATAATGATATTTTTTTTTAAAGTACCAGGTCTTACTACCCTTTCAGGTAGTTGCTATGAAGGTTTTAGAAGACATATACCCGTATTTGCGTGAAGGGAGGGTGGGAAATCATTTTGAAATAACACCCGATTGAGATTTGAACCTCAATCTCCCAGTCATCGGTAGTCTAGTCTACTGCAAGAGTAGCACCTTAAACCATTGGGCCGCTGTAACTGATAGTCAGTTAATTTTTGTTAAGTTATGCAAGAACGAGAACAGTTATTTAATTGTGAATGAAATAAGAAGTGGTAGTTTAAACATGATTACTTACATATTAAATTAAATTTACGACTAAGTTATACTATATTTAATACGTTAATATACTACAGAGGAAGAAATTAACCCGCTTCAATGCCCGCGTGGTATGACGCGCTACTCTCGTTTTGGATTAGGCTGCCGAAGACGGGGAGATAGGGGTGCGATACCGGTTGGGTGCACTGAGGGTGATTATGTACTAAATGGTTTTCCACTCTCCCCAGACGCAAATGCGCGTGCGTTTCCTCTGAATTAAGCCTTACTAATCCCTAATACATGAGTAAAATCAGTACAGATACGTATAAGCCGAACGGATAGTAAGACGTGGTGCTAAAAAAAAAGGAAGAAATTAAACTTTGGTATCAGTGGGAGCTTCCATAGATTTTCCCACGCGATTACGAACTTTCTGTTTAACGGCTGAAAACATCAATTCTACTAGAGTTGATTACTTTTCCAAAAAGATTGCGGGTCGCCATTTGGGAACCCCTGATGGCTCGTTGCAGGTGTTGGAGTGGTTGGGGCAAGCATTTCAACCCCATTTAAGACGTAGCAGGGTTGATTTATCAATATGTTTTTACATCCTTTTTCCACCTTAATTCAGGTGCACTTACATAGCAACATATAATTTTCACGTCATATAATAATAGGTCGTTAAATAAGCCATATGTTATAATAAAGGAACTAAATTTTTTTAAATATTTTAAATTTTCTTTATATAATAATAAGACCACTACTGTGGTTTAGCGGTCAGAGGTCCTGGATACACATCCAGAGGTCCTGGGTTCAATACCCATTGCTTCCAGATTTTCTGTGAAAACAGTGGGTTCTGTAACGAAGTCAAACTCAAACTCGTGAGGATTTTAATGAAACAATTAGTGGTTCCGATCTAGAAAACTGAGACTAACGGCCAAAGGGTTCGTTGTGCTGACAATATGACTTGTGTATTTGGGAGTGTAACAAAATCCTCCCAAAAAAGGCAAAATAATTGTATTAAAATAATTAATTTACAAAAAAAAAGTTATATTAGTTGTTTATGATGTAATAGATATAATAAATATAATATAATTTGTCATTGACACTATGCCTTAAACAGTCTTTTTTCAGATTAAATTTTGAAATATTTTCACTTAAACTAAATTATATATATACCTTTTTTTTAATACTCGATGATTCAAATTCGAAAGAAAATTTGAACTTTGGTATCTGAGAACTAAAATGATTCGATCCATTTCTAATTATTAAAACATTACCATGAATATACTACCGTTACAAAAACTTTTACTAAAGATTGAAATTAAACAGCTATTGAATATAAAAGTGTTATAAGTTATAACTAACATTGGTTGATAAAAACAACAACATAAAGATTAAATTTGATTAAAGCTTTGTTCTAGTGGAAATCAAGTGAATCGATAGTAAAAGGCTGTCGGGAGGATTTACGGGTTTGAGGGGGGGGAGTTTGTGTGGAGTTACAGAGCGTTGTAGGTTGGTAGGAAATAATACACTCGCTCGTGATTAGCCCCACATAACCCCCTGAGGACCTGACCTACCTATATTTCGCGACCCTACATCCCTCCCAAACATTCACTAATTCTTCATTTTCCAATTTACATCTCTTTCCCCCTTCAACCTTTTCAATTGTAAAAATATGCTAAGTCATTGTGTCAGTAGTTTATATATCATTATCAAAACAATGACTTAGATCACCGAAAATATAATATATATATATTTATATATACTAATTAATATTCGTCCTGGGTATAGTAATTTAATTATACTAAGTGAGATAAGTCATTATTTTAATAATATATTGTAATGATAATAATTTTTATTATTAATATTTTTTCCAAATTTAAATTTTTATTTTTTGTATAATTTTCTATTTTGTTATATTAAATTTAAATACTCTTTATATAATTTTATCTGATTACCTAACCCTTCCTTTACCTCTTACAAGACATCTTGTGAATGTGGGGAATGCCAGGTCTCCACCGTGGTTCGGATCCCACGTTAGACTGTAGGCCCTCCATTTCATCTCACAATCAACCTACCATTACACATTATCGTAAGTGCGTATAACCCGAACGGGTAGTAAGACACGATGCTAATAATAATAATAATAATAATCTTTTTATAATTTAATTTGGCAACCATACCACACTAGCACTGTGTTTATTTCATGATACTAACTTTTGCTATTGTCGGTTTCCATAATTATGTCATCCTTTTTTTTTCCGGACGGGGAAGTCCCATCAGAGGAAAGGAAAGGTCTGACAAAGGATGACCATATTCACTATGTGTTGAAAATTTAACTCATGTGGACGTAGTTTGATGGTATCCAAGTTTATCCATGTAATCATGGTACAAAATGGCGTAATATGTTATTTAAAATAAATTGAATTTGTCCGGAATTAGATATAATAAATTTAAAATAAAAATTGTTTTAATGAAACAAAATATTCGAATATCTGTAGAATCTAAGTTTCAGAATAGCACAGCGTAATGGAAATCATATTGGTTGATCAGATTTTTATAAATTCAAGAATTTATACTAAAATGGCCGGCCAGTAGTCACATACACCATAAATAGTAGCCCAAGGTTGGGCATGCGCGCATAGTATATAAATTATAAACACAGTGACTTAGTTTATTTTAACAATAAATATATCACCATATTTAAGAAATTATTGTATATACAGTATCCTACAGATTATACGTCCACGATCTAACGGCACGAGGTCATGCTCCCCCGGGGTCCTTGTTTCAGATCTTGACCGGGTTAATATACGGCCTGATCACCCAGGATGTATGTGCGTCAGTTTATATCTTTGTGCTACATTATTTAAGTATATTGTGTTTTGATGCTTGGTAGTTTCACGTTCTTGTTTGAAGATTATCCGTATACAGTTTTCCAAAATATTACAGTATTCAATAGTTTCCGTATTATTCTCAATAAAAGAACTAACTAAACATTAAACGTGCTACTGTGAATGGAGCTTAACACAAAAAAAAAAACAACCCCTTCAACAATACATTAAATCAGAAAAAATGGCACTATTACTTCACAAAACAGATGTAGGAAGAAATAAAACCATAAAAGCTGCACTGTATTTTTTTAGGTATATCTATGTACATTTTTTGTGTAAATGATTATCCATATTATAAATATAGTTCATATGTCAACATGAAAGTAAAATATGTATATTCAATTATCCGTGTTTACAACTATACGTTCATTCTACAATACCGAATAATACAAATAGTCGGAATTTCTCTGTATTATATATAAATATACCCCTATCTTTAAGTAATGTAGGCTAACGTAATTATAAAATGTATACATAATATTTGTATTAACATAATCTATACAATTATATATAATAAATTAATCTGGATTTAAAAAGTCAAAATTTCTCTTAATCTGAACGATGGTTACGATTGTTTCTACTTTTTACAATTTAGAGGCAGCATAACAGAAATTAAGAAATATCGAGTTGTTCATTAATTTCATTTAAAAGAGTAATGATGAACAAATGTTTGTCTATTACAAACACTTAAGACATCTACGTGAACTTATGATAAAATTAATGGGTAACAAATATTCGACAAAGAAGATTGAACTATTTTTCAAACTCTGTCAAACTTCAATTTCAACAGATCCATTACCATCTAACACACACACGCGCGGTTTTTTATCACTTAAAAAAATAAATGCACTATACAAGTAGTCATAGATTTACGTTTCCTGTAAAATTTATAAGATGAGTGGATATTGAGGCTTATTCGCGTAATTTCCTGGAGTCTAATTTGTTGTTTATTTCAGAAATTTGAAGTATTTCAATTTGGGCTGGCCTGGGGTTGACCGTACTTGCTCAAAGTCTAGATCCTAGGACAGTGATTCTTAACTAGGGGGCCATGAAAGGTTTTTTGGGGGTCTTCAAAAAAATAATTAAAAATATTATTTACTTATTACTGAAGTCAATTATTTTAAATTTTGCAAGAAAGAATTCGATGATCGTAAGTATTCAGAATTTTCCGTGGTAATGGGAAGGGGGGTGGGGGTAAGGAGGAAAGCACGGATATTATAAATCACGGATAGTACAAATAATCCCCGTCACCATTCAAAATTTGTATGCCCTTTGTTTCTACTTATTTTTATGAAAAGGGATTTTCCAAAGTGGTAAATATTAAAACGAAGCAGTGAAATCAACTCCTGCATGTGGATAGCATTAGGCCTAAGCAATACAATCTAAACAAAAACAGACAAATTAGTGGGAAGTGTTAAGGAGCAGGGGTCCCATTAAATACATTTAGATAAATCAAGTTCTGTTATTTTTAATTTGTTAGTTACTATAATCAGTAAATAAAGCCACTATTTTAGAATAATACTTATATGATTAATATGTTAGTAAAAAACTAGAGGGCTGCGATAATATTTTAGTATAATAAGGGGGCTGCGAGTAATAAAAGGTTAAGAACCACTGGTCTAGGATAAATATATACACACACACAAGGTACGAATACATATAACAACGGTTCATCTTCCGAAAATACTCTATGGTGTCAGCCCGCAGTCGAATTGCATCGTACGAGCGGTCGCCATCTGCTGGCGAAGATAATGTCTGGTTACGTTAAAGAATGTTATGTGGCCCTTACAACGAAACCCCCAGCCATTAATTTCAGTTTTATAGACCAGAGCCACTACTTTTTCTTTCAAGTAGTTCCTAATTTGTCCTCACGAGGTTGAGTTGACCCCGTCCTAGACCCACTATATCACAGAGAATTTGGAAGCGCTGGGGATCGAACCTGGGATCTTTAAACCTGTATACAAGAGATTTGACCACTAGACCACCCGGGTGGTCACGTAGACTCAACCTGCGTATTAAAAACAAACCAAACTATATAATTAATCAAACAGTTATATTGGTTAGAGCTAAAAGTGCCGATGTGTATGAAAAAAATCTCTCTAAAACCAAACATACTAGCTCAATTTTTTTATGCCACGTTGGTTTTCAAATCGACCACGAGAGTAGATATCATTGTGTGTTTATCACAAAATATCGTAGAGATATATATATATTTTTTACAAGTGTAGAGGGGCTGGTTTTAGTGGAAGGAGGAAGGGAGATGACCAAATGGCGTCCGCCACGTCGTCACCACTTATTATGCAAACATTAACCACACGCGCCTGTCTTTTACCCGATATATCATCCGGGGGGGTCCGAGCAGAGGGGGACCAGATGTTCACGTCGATAGGTTTTATTATTTATTATATGAATCCCACTGAATTACAAAATCTCGCTTTAGAGTGGGATGGTGTTCCCTTAGTTTAGAAAGGTAAGGGTATGGCGGTCTAGGACAACTGGGCGCCGCCATCTGGGCGCCGCCAACCAGGCGCGGCCAACTGGGCGCGCGCGAACTGGGCGCCTGGACAACTGGGCGCCAGGACAACTGGGCGCTAAAATAAAACTTATTTTTTTATTTTTTTATTAACTTATGCAATTTTTTAGAATAAAAAATGCACCATTTTTTCATATTTTTGCAATTAAAATTAAAAAGTGATGGATAAAAACTAAAAATGAACTTTTTTTAATTAATCATATTTTTCAGCGCAACATCATATATTTTTCTTGGAGTATTTAAAAAAATAATCTTAGTAGAGGAAACTTAATTAATTTATATTATAAATTAGTCTATTTGATATAGTAAAATTTCTAAAAAAAACTCACCAAAAAATGAAAAATAAGAATTGTGCGCAAAATAAACCACTAAAGAGGAATAATAAGTAGCATTTATGTGCATCCCTATGTAAAATTAAAGTAATATCGCTGATATTATAATACCTTCAAGCTATGACTTATTTCTGGTGCAGGTGTGACGAGATTTGGTTTGTTTATTCTTAGAAATATCCCCCCCCCCCNCATAGATATGCGGTGCAGGTGTTACGAGCTTTTACTTGCGTATTCTTAGAATTCGCCCACTCGACCCATTACCATTACTTTTTGCTTCTTCACTTCATTAGGTTTCGTCAACCAGAGTGGTTTGGACGAAATGGAACACAAAATCGTGTCACAATCGTACTAACAATCATGCTGAAGCTGCACATCGCAGGCTAGGAACTGAGCTGGGCATGCAACATCCCACAATATGGAAATTTATTGATGCTCTACGTAAAGTACAAGCTGCAAGAGATATCTACTATGAACATCTTGTAGCTGGACATGAGCCTACGCCGAAAAAAAGAAAGTATTGAGAAGTCGATGCTAAAATTTTAAGACTAGTTAGGGACTATAATAATATACATTATTTCGTTTTTACGTGGTGTTGCGCATAATATTGCAATGCATTAAAAAAAGAGATTTTTTTTAAAAAAAAGTGCAAAAAAGTGATTTTTTTTAAAAAGAAAAAAATGGGGTGTGTTTTTTATTTTTACTCATCACTTTTTAAAAAAGGAAAAAAGTGGGGTTATTTTTGGCGCCCAGTTGTCCCGGCGCCCAGTTGTCCCAGCGCCCAGTTGTCCCGGCGCCCAGTTGGCCGCGCCTAGTTGGCCGCGCCCAGATGGCGGCGCCCAGTTGTCCGGATTCGTGTGTATGGTGAGAATAAACACACAATTATCTCGTTTAGGAATCAAGTTAGGGATGTCCTTGACGCTAGAAAAGCTAAGTGTTTTTTTTTCTTCAGTTTTTATATTACAATTTTTTTTGGGGTCAAAATAGGTCAAATAACTCTCGGGTGGAAACATAAGAGTTACATTTTCTTCCCACGGTGATATCAACAGTTGCTAAATATCTTGCCAAGGGTGTCCTGGAATTTAATGACAAACTTTTTCTCTTCATTTAAAAAGTTTCTAATCTAATGTCGCTATGCTGATGACAGATATTTAACAACTGTTGATATCACCGCGTGGAGAAAATTTAACACTTTACTGGAGTAATATATTTTTTTAGATTTATGCCAAAAAGAGTTTTGCAATAAAAACTGCAAGTACAGCAGAATTTTTTTCTCTTCCCCTACATTCCCATCTTAAGTTTCCTTTACATTCTATTATATTTTCCAACAATAATTAGCATTTCAGTTCTTTATTTTAACTTCATACACATTTATGAATTTCTTGCTCCTAATAAAATGACTTGTAACTTACTGATTAACTAATTCTTCCTTGGTGACCTGGCGGTCTAGGGGTAGGGTGTCAGACTTCTATGCTGGCGGCCGGGGTTCAATCCTCGGTCCCGGCAAAGATTTATCTGATTGCCAAACCCTTCCTTCACCTCTGACAAGATATCTTGTGAATGTGAGGAATGCCAGGCCTCCACCGTGGTTCGGATTCCACGTTAAACTGTAGGGCCTCCATTTAATCTCACAACCACCCTACCATTTCACATTAGCGTAAGTGCGTATAACCCGAACGGGTAGTAAGACGCGGTGCTAATAATAATAATAATAATAATTATAATAATTCCTTTGTTTTAATTTGCCTGATATAAGTTCCTGAGTATGGTGTCAATACCGAAACTAGTTGTACAATCAATGTAAAAGACTCCCGCATGCACAAAGAAGAAAGCAGGAAAAAATTTACCAGCAATAGTATGAATACAATCATATTCAGACCCTATTTATTATCAATCAAACATCTTTCTATAATTCTTTATTACATAGGCCTATACCTAACCTCATATGTTTTTTAATGTTACAATTTCCCTTAACATATATGAATGCTAAACAATTTTACTGTCCTGAATTTAAGTTTAAGATTGACTATAAATTGTTTTTTACCATTTGGGCTAAACATAATTACGCAAATGGAATATAGATGTGGAAGTTATTTTAGAGTAAATGTATCTGCTTTTGCGAGAAAGTGGAGTGGGAAACTATTTAAGAAAAAAAATATCCTCACTAGACTCTACCGTACCTAGAAACCCTGATGTACTCCTCCATCGACAATCCAGTTCAAAACGAGAGACGCGTTTTGCCATGCGAATAGGTTTCTTTTTTTCTTTTCTTTTAGCACCACGTCTTACTACCCATTCGGGTTATACGCCAATTTATTTATTATTCCCACCATTTTTAATAAATAATGTTTGACTTTTATATTATTTTAATCATATTATATATTTACATAATTATAATCTTTATACACAGTTACATTTTTGACTGTTTTACCCTGGACCGCTAATTAATCGCAAAGTAAAGAGCCAACTTACTAACTTAAGACTTGAGTTTCCATTGATGTTGGGAGAGGGGGAATATTGGGGTATTAATCTCTATTTGGTGGGGAATAGAAGCCTAGAGTGTTTCCAAATTTAACCGATCACTGGGATCTACCCAATATTTATTCAAGTGTACGATTATGAGGATTAATACACTCTATAATCACCCAGCTTCATACTTTCCTATCACTTTAAGTGGCCAGTAGTTATTGTGCCTGTCAATGACTGGAAGATCCTGAAATATTATGCATTTTTTAATATATTTTTTTGAGGTATTTAACGTGCACTTTCTAAACCGACTTGAGTATACCAGTGCGTGATAATTTCTACGAGCGAGAGTGAAAGGGCTAACCAATTTTGCCAGGAAAGTGATTCTCACAAATCCTCCTGGGTTCTTTTACATGCCACAATCGACATGGGACCGACGGCATTACTTCCCCTTCGAAGGAAGTTGTGTTACGGAATTTCATCGCTTTGAGAAAAATACATCGACCCCGGCTGGGTTTGAACCCACTAATATCTGGTCATGAGACGGGCACCTTATCTCAAAACCACCGAGGTTGTCACTATGCATTCACTTATTAGAACGCCCCTTGTAACTGGCGATAATACTCTGCATTACACAGCTGTATCACATGTAGTATCAGGATATTTAATGCATAATTTGCGCATTTCATCCAATATTTTTTTGGCGTCAAACCATATCTAGTTTTGAAATTACTATATATTTGAGGAAATTTACATGCTCTTACCTTTGACCCTAAAAAATTGTTTATAATATGGCAACAAAAAAAACCCCTAGAGAAACGTTGTTTTAATTCAGGTGCGATATAGATTTTGTCAACTTTTTTTTAGCAATGCATCTTACTACCCGTTCGGGTTATACGCTCATTTACTAGTTACTCTAACGGTTTTAATTATTAGGAAGGCTATATTTAGGGGGAGTGCACTCGAATTTGCGTGGAGGGAGAGTAGAAAACAATTTTGAAAAAAACCTCAGTACACTCGACCGAGATACGAACCTGTATCTCTCCATCAACAGTGATCTAATCTAATGCATGAGTAGCACGTTAGACCACACAACCACCGCAGTTGGTTGGAGTTAATTAAAAGTGAAGTTCAAGAACCTGTATCCAGAAACAAATATTTGCAAATAAAATCTGCCATCTGTCTAATTTAATACTCCCCCATTCAGTTAAATGAGTTTTTTCCTCTTTTTTAAATAACTTTTTATTTTTGAAAACCTGCTTCTCATACCTTTCACCTATTGGAACGCATTTCCTCCCCCCGCCATTTTACCGCTTTCTGTGCCCTCATATGAGCTACCCTTCGCCAATCAGTTGCCGGTGTTTGATTGCGTAGAAATGAACAACCGCGTACGCAATGGTAATCATCACAGCTCCCCCCCCCCCTTCCCTAAAGCATCCGTTCCTACCCCCCCCTTCAAATTCCATTTCACACGTGGTACACTTCCGGCTACTAGCATATATTCCACACAATCATCTAGTTAACGAGCGGAAACTATTTTTGTCCCATCTCTCTCCATCCTACATCACATGACAATTCCTTACTGATGCTTTCTAATACTTTACGTCTAATTAGTGTACATTATTTTATGGATTACAAATAAAACACATTAAAAACAAAGTTGTAAGGCTTAATTTAGCTTCAGTATAGGGCACACAAAATGTTATATCCGATTATTGGCAATTTTTATAAATTAAAGAGCTTGCATAGTAATAATAATAATAATAAAAATATCGATTTGTAATTACAATATTTCTTCCGGTCCCCCCTTCTAATCCTCTTTCCCCCCGCCCACCCACCTATTGGAATTAGTAAAATATTTTATTTTACCACATGTCAATAAAATTCATTGTTGATTTGTAAAGTAGAATAAAATGGATTAGTAAAACTTTACTTTAAAATGGGTTATTTGTTTAAAAAAATATTGAAGTTTCCACTCACAAACAGTGTTGACTTTTTTTTTCGCATTTAAACCTATTACGACTCTTGGAAACACTAATTCGTTTTTAAAAAAAGAAATAAAAAGTATAAAATAATGAATTCATCCATATTTAGTTGTTACTATCAATAATAATTAATAACATGCTTCGGTGGGCACATGTTCTACCGCGATACTCTCGCAATAGACTAGACTGCTGCCGACGGGGAGTTCAAGGTTCGAATCTCAGTCGGGTTGTTTCTAAATAGTTTTCTACTCTCCCTCTACGCAAATGCGGCTACACCACCTTTAAATATAATCTTCGCAATCCCTAAAATTACTATCGTATTTTATCACATAAGCGTAAAACCAGAACGGGTAGTAAGATGCGGTGGTAAAAATAATAATAATTTAAATTAACAACTAAAACTGGGTCAATCCCTTAACAGGGATATTGTGTAACCGCGACATAATTTAGATATAATTCACTCATTTCGTAATTTATGTTTTCTATTGTCCACACATTTAACATCGGCAAACATTTAAACAACATTACGGGGACTCCCCATTGTCCTAACCGTAACAAAAACAGCACAAAAAAAGAGCAGCCACAAGGTGGAAATCTATGACGTAAGAATTCATGGCCTCGCTACCTAACACCCACCCTGCAATAGTATTAACGGCTGTAGATAAAACCCTGAACAGAGCCGCAAGAGTGAGACTCACAGGTACAGTAAACGGGTTATAATAATAATAATTATTAATGACCCATTGTTCTATTTACAATTATCTTTTCTTCGTTCTCCTGGCGATGATTAAATGGTATAGGGGATGAAGGAAGGTTATTTTCGTGTAAATGTGTCTTCCCTTCACGTGTTCTTTTCTTATCTCTGGGTCATCCCTTGGCTACCCTTCGTTCCCTCCTTCCCCCCCTCCCACATCTACGTCATCCTTATCTCCCCCCGCGCTCTATCTATACAACCAGCTTATTCCTCGAAACACAATTGTGGCAATATCCCAATTTCACATCTACACTATATCCTGGAAATTCGTCGGGCAGTGTGCCAATAAGAAACGAGTTTAAGGGTGGGCTAATATGTGTTTTATTTTTTTTTACAATTATTTCTTTTTCCGACAGTCTTTATCTTTTATATATATATATATAAAATTATGATTGCTAATTTTTACATTTTATTAAAGTAAAGTTATTGTAACTCTGATCCAACTGTTTAGTCGATATATTTCAAAATCCACGAAAATAGTGATTTGAATTGATTTTTTTATTACCATTGATAATTTGTTGATATATTATTATTAATTATTAATAATAATACTAGCATAAAGTAATAGAATTAAGTATTAATAATAACACTAGCATAAAGTAATATTATTATTATTATTAGCACCGCGTCTTACTACCCGTTCGGGTTATACGCACTTACGCTAATGTGTAATGGTAGGGTGATTGTGAGATGAAATGGAGGACCTACAGTTTAACGTGGAATCCGAACCACGGTGGAGGCCTGGCATTCCCCACATTCACAAGATGTCTTGTCAGAGGTGAAGGAAGGGTTTGGTAATCAGATAAATCTGTGCCGGGACCTGGGATTGAACCCCGGCCGCCAGCATAGAAGTCTGACATCTTACCCCTAGACCGCCAGCTCATAAAGTAATAGAATTGAGTATTAATTTAAAAGTAATATTAAAGATACATCGTAATATAATTCTCTTTATTACTATTACTAATATAATTATTATTAGGTGTTCTGTCTTACGTCAGGTCCATTCCTTTCATCAGTGAACTTAGACCACCAATGCGCCCTCTTGCTCCTACCTGAGCTCTTAGAATTGTATTATTTCCTTCAAGTCATTAAATATTTGAATACTCCTTCCTAAGCTCCTCTTTCCCTCAACCTTTCCTTCTGCAAGACGTCGTACAGAAGATGACTCCTCCTGAGGATGTGTCCGATCCATTTTGCTTTGCACCGAATAATCACGTCCAGAATAGTTCTCTTCCCAACCACTCCTCTTAAGATTTTGTCCACCTGATCTTACTCTTTAAGAATGGCCAATGCACGTTTACGTTATTTTCGTGTTTATGTATATCTGTAGACGTATTAATTATTCCTTTTTCTAAAATATATTACTAATATAATATATTGATGGTTAATTAAATTAGGTAGAAACTTAAATTAATGATGTAACTATCGGTAGATAACTAAGATACAGCCTAAACTAAAAATCTATTTTTCTCAGAGTAAGAAAAATTATTTATCAATTTGAATAATATTTGAATGTCATAAATTTATTTGTGATTAGACGTTTATTAAGTGTTTTGTTATTTAAATGATGTCCTCCTTGTTTTATTAACTATATTTTATACAATGTCATTTGCAATCTAGGTTTTATTTTCCGTATTTTGATGTCTAAATTTTTTTATTGTGTTTTATAAAGTTTACACTATGTGGTTTAATATCTATAGGCTCAGTATTTTAATAATACGTATTTCATACTACCGGTTTTATTATCTATATTTTTTTCTTCTTGTAATGCTATCTATATTTTATAAAACACGTTTTGCCATCTATATTTTAGTACGTGTTTGATTATCTAAACTTTATATTACATGTCTTAATATCAACATATTTTAATACGTGTTTTTTTTATTTATATGCATTAAAACGTTCTTTGCTATTTAGATATTTTAATACGTGTTTAGTTATCTATATTTTATAAGAGGTGTTTTTCTATCTAAATTTTATAATTCATGTTTTATTGTATATATTTGTTGTAATACGCGTTTTGTTGCATGTATTTATGATCTATATTACAAGTCAGGTTATCTGAAATTTTCAACACATATTTTGTTCTCTAAATTTTATATTTATTTTATCTCTATTTTCTAATACGTGCTTAATTATTCACATTTTATATTACGTGCTTTGTTATCTATATTTTAGAAAATGAGTTTCCTAC
This sequence comes from Timema douglasi, assembly GCA_901482245.1. Classification (NCBI taxonomy): domain Eukaryota; kingdom Metazoa; phylum Arthropoda; class Insecta; order Phasmatodea; family Timematidae; genus Timema; species Timema douglasi. Next base: position 17,309 of record CABEEJ010000639.1, read on the forward strand.
TTACTATCAGAGTGGACTTTCAAATATCCACTGAAAAACCGAACATAATCACAGAGTTCGTAAAATCTAGTATTATTATCAGCACACGTCCGTAGAAACAGATTTTGTCCACCAGAATCCGCCGGTCCTATCGCTTCTGCGTTCTCTCACCGCTTTGTATTGTAATCCCTCCCTTACAACCTCTCTCCATCCCCCCTCCCCTCTCCTAAGTTTCGACCACATTTCAATTGCACTAATCTCTCGCTCTCCCTAACGCGTCTCTTTACAATTGCCTTCCCCTGTTATGTTTACTGCTCATATGATTTCACACCATCGTCGCCACAGCAGACCACGAATCTCACAAATCCTACCCTTCCTTCTTTTTTTTTT
>CABEEJ010000639.1:17937-79081 GCA_901482245.1 Timema douglasi
GATTTTTTTTTTTGTTATTAATATAAAATACAATTTATAGATTCTAAAATAATATAGGAAAAATAATAATTTTAAAACCTAATTACTCTTTGACTAATTAAAATATAATGTCGACTGAAGTTAAATTAATTAACACGTGATATATTTTTTTAACAGTAAATTTTTTATAGCCTAATTATAGCACACCAGACAATTAAGCCATATTATCTCCTTTGTCAGAAATTATTCTGTCAACAGAGCTTTGATTCATTAATCACTAGTCGTGATCCGTATTTATGAAATTATCTGCCTCAATGGAAGCAGATGGACTGAAAATAACTATTGTCATGAATTATAGAAATATATATATATAAGGAATAACTTTGCTGAAAAATTAGAGACCAAATATGTTAGAAATACCCTAATTTAATTTTAAGGAAGTTGATTATTATTTTATATTTATATTCGTTTAAACTTTTCTGTTTATTGTTGATTGTTGCTGTCCTTGGTTAACATGGTTATAATTGAATCACAATAAGGAGGTAGGCTTAGAAAATATGCAGAATAAATTTTGGCTTTCAATACAAACATGCAGTAGGTATACTATTCTAATTATTTTATTTGCATTGGAATTATTTGCCAAAAAGTATTACAAAATATATGACTTTGCGTATGAATATTGGAAAGTAGATTTAGTGGCCCTTTTTTAAACTATATCTACCTTCTTACATTTTTTGTGAATACATCTCACTTAGGCCTATATAGAGTTATTTAACAGCACAATAGCAGTAAAATCATAAGTAAAAAAAAAATCACAAATTAAATTAAAAAAAATAATTTGTTGTCAAATATATTATTTATCACTTAAAATAGATTAATTTTCATTAATGTAGTTTATTTTTGTGATTGTAGAACACTCAAAACTATTTGAGTTTATTTCTGTGGTTTGAGAAAATACATAAACAAAGTCTCTGAACAAACTATAAATCCCAGTGTTATTCTTTTAAAAAAACTAATTTGCTGATTTCATTCTTTACTAAATTCTTTTGAGGTTCTGTATGATATATTAACATATTTTTAATATTCTGATAATATTTGCTTTCTTTTTAGTAAATGTGAACAACTTGTTCCCCTTTACCCGAACCTTCTTATAACTTATCCCCTTTTACCCAAATTATCAATTACATAATAAACCCTTTACTATGAAACATTATAAGTAATAAAAAATATACTGAACTGCTCTAAATAATCTTTATTAAAGAAAGATTTAAGCATGATAATTTACTAAAAAAGTATTTAGAGAAAATAAGTATATTCAGTTTAAGTTAGTAATATTTCAATAGTATTTTATATTTGGTTTTTTAGCAATTAGATATTTTGTTTTTAAAAACAAAGAAAGGTTGTATTTATGATAGTAAATAATTACCTACATGTGTATAAGACATGATATAATTCAATAATGTTTTCAAAGCGTATAACCCGAATGGGTAGTAAGACGAGGTGCTAATTATTATTATTATTATTATTATTATTATTATTAATAATAATGTTTTCAAACATTTAAGATTACAAGAATCCATTGGCACCTTCTTGAGCACTATATCACGTGTATTAATCAAATCCTTGGATTGTGTCAGGATATAAGTCTTTTCTGTTGAAGTTGTTGAATGATTCCTATATATATTTTGTGACCTGGTTGTCTAAGGGTAAGGTTTCGGACTACTGTAGGTCCGGGGTTCAATCCTTGTCCCGGCGCAGATTTATCTGATTACCAAACCCTTCCCTCACCTCTGAGAAGACGTGTATTAATCACAACCTGTGAATGTGGGTAATACCAGGCCTCCACCGTGGTTCGGATTACACGTTAAACTGTAGGTCCTCCATTTCATCTCACAATCACCCTACCATTACACATTAGCGTAAGTGCGTACAACACGAACGGGTAGTAAGACGCGGTGCTAATAATAATAATAATAATAATAATTATATATTCCTACCGCATATAAGGAGTTAAATTCACTTTGAATGAGCGGCAGTAGGTCCAACAAACCTTTATTCTTTTGGCAAGAGATTGATACAGTAGGCTGTAGTAGATTATGTGTCTGTACTCTTCATCGCGGCTTGAAATCTGCTGACGTGTCAAGTGTTTGTTTAAATAATACCCTATGTAGATTTTAACAACCCTATATTATTAAAAATAAACCTTTCGTCTTTCTCTGTGGCTTCCTTCATTTCTAGGGCGTCTTTGAAGGAGTCGACATATTTAAGGAAGTCGTGCTGATTCATTTGAATCACATTGCACGTTTCTTCTTATATGTAAGACGCACAAACTGCATGACGATGATACATGTTAATATCACTTTTTGTTCTCTCAATTTGATTATGGTTAGAATCACACTCCATGTTGGTGTAGTCTGATAGAAAAAATATGTGGCTCAATTTTTCAAGGTATGGAGGAATTTAAAAAAACAACAACATATACTCACATGTCCAGTATATGAGAGTTTTTGTTCTGGTCCTTGAATGTGTCATAATACATTATTATATGTTTCACATGAGAAGGTAAATTATAGAGAAATTATAAAATCCAAGATGCAATCTAATTCACCCTCTTGCGAGCATCAACTTCACTCCGCATAAAGTACGAGGTCTCGGCTATGTACGATCAGATTTTATGTCCATAGTTGTCACTTATAGAAAGCAACAGAACTGTTCAACATGGTTGTGGGTTAAACGTGAGAACAACCCGGCTTTCATAAGTGATTGCAAGATAGTTGTCTTGTGATTTGGCCGGGTAAGTTTCATCACCCACACCGTGATGTTAGAGCCTTTTGTACTTTTAATTTATTTTCTACAGGGAGCTCTTGCACTTTACACTTTTATTTAAAAATAAATAAATAAATGAAGCAGTACAGCTTCTACATAATGATTGTATTAAAATATTTATTTATAAAAAATTATACAAGAAGGAAAATGATAAAATTTGAATTTCATAAATCAATTTTATATTTACTTTGTTTTTTAATGACCCAATGAATGGACTACAAAAACAGTTTAGTAAAACAATCGGATGCAATGAACAGCGAACCAACGTTATTGTGTTTTCCTGAACAGGGCTGCCACCTACTGCATAATATACGCCGCCTGTTCTTAAATCTTAATTTAGTAAATGGCTTTAAATTCATGCAGCCAGTAATGTTTAAATCAATACGGTACTATATGTGTAAAGGGGTATAAGTGACTTATCCCCCTTTATTCAAACGTATATTAGCTTTTTGTGATTAATATCCCTTTTTACATTTCTCTATATTTTTGCCAAGATAAATGGACTTGTATACCTTTAAATCAACATAAAGCATGTCTATCTGAACATAATGATATAATTACCTCATTTTTCTATATTTTTTGGGACTTATATCCCTCCACCCGAACACCACAAATTTATTCAATCGGCTTTTAGAAATCTGCACGTAAACACGTAGATTAAAAGTTAAAAGTACTGTTTGAGCTTGAGTGAGAAATGTAGGTACATAAGTTGACTGATGAAGTGAGCCAAACAGCTAGAGAGATAAACAAAGGTTAATACATTGACTGATGAAGTGAGCCAAATAGAAATAGAGACACACAAAAGTGAATAAATTAACAAAGAGAGCCAAATGGCGTGAGGGAACAAAAATGGATAGATTAACATATTAATTGAGTCAAATAGATTGTTATAAGAACAGTGGTGAGTAAATTGACATTTGAAGTGAGTCAAATAGCTTTTTATAAGAACAGTGTTCAGTAAATTGTCATATGAAGCGAGTCAAATATTTGACTATAGAGGAAACTAGTCTGGGTGTACAATGTCACGCCGAGCTTTAATCTTTGAATTGGTCCGTACCTATACTGCCCTTTGTGGTTGCGGCGAAGCTTCGTGTACTGTATTGGATTTGGTTTCGAGTGTGTGGTCTGGTCCGTGGCTCGCTGAAATGTCCGGAGGAGGGGGTGGCGATGGGAGGTGGAATGAGGAGACCAATAAGAGAGGGATGGGGGACTAGAGTGCTCAACAATCCTTCTCATCCTCTATCACCCTCTCACACTACTCATTCAACCCCAAATACTACCCACAAATAGCTGTACGCAACCCTACGGTTTATTCTCACCGGAAAATACATATTTTATTAGGTTTATTTTAAATACATGGTCGACGCAGAAGTAACGTGCACAAATCATAACTTTCACTTCCAACAACCTTTCGTACAAACCCTACACTCCTTTTCACACATCCATGCTTGTTTTCTAAATTTGATTTAGATATTTATTTTAGAGACGGAAATTGTTAACAGTGACGCCTCACTCATTTTGTGCGTATGGAAACCTTTCAAAATATTTGTGTACTAACAACATTTTCATAACGTAAATATTTTAAATATTATATATTATGCACAATGTCGTATAGTTTATAAAAGTAGATCAAATATATACTTAAATGATCACGAGGTATAAGTTGTAATATACCTAGGAAGGCTTACAGCTCAAATCAGGTATCTTAAGAGCCAATTTCACTCCATGGATAGCACCTAGCTTAGGCAGGTAATACAGATCGAACCAGACGTCTTAAAAGCCGGTCTCACGCCATAGATAACACCTAGTTAAATTAGGTAACAAAGCATGAACCAGACGTATCGTTGTGGGGTTTTCTGTACAGTACTCTACAAAATAGTAGAAATTGAGACCAGTGAAACAGTTCTATTATATTAAAAATACAAAATAACAAAATTTAAAATAATTATTCTAAATTTTTCCTAAAAAAAGCTCAGTTTTCAATTTCTCTCTTAGTGAATGAAGAGTGAAGAAAACCACACTTGGATGCGTTTTTTGGTTCGAGCATATTATATCATCAAATATAACCGTTCTTAAGACGGGATATTTGAGGTGGAGATGTATTGAATGCTAGAAAAGATCCATATTTTAGAATGTTTTTATATAAAAACATTTTTTGGTCAAACTAAATAACATATTGCTTTAATAGAAACATTGAGCTTAATTTTCTTCACATGCTAATATCAACAGTTGTTGAATATCTCTCATGGACATAGTGACATTAGACGAGAAACTTTTTTTAGTGAAGAGAAAAAAGTTGTCATTAAATTCCAGAACACCTTTGACAGATATTCAACGATTATTGAGGTCACCATGTGAAGAAAATAGTACTCTTCCTTTCTACTGGAACCCTATTTTATTTATTTTGACCAAAAAAGTTTTTTTTATAAAAAAAACTGCCAAGTTACCGACGTTTTCTCGCGTTTCCTATATCCCCACATTAAAAGTCGCCTAGACCGATGGGTGATGAGCTACACGTTGCAAGCTGTGTTTAGTTTTGCCTACCTTACAGGGGTAGTAAGAAGGGAGAGCGTTCATCAACCAATAATTTTAACGAGTGGATCTTATCACCTCGTTGACTGCAACCCCCCTCACCCTCCGTTCCCCGTTTTCCCTCCCACGTAAGTCAGATTAGCTCATATCCGCCTGCCAGGAGCTCGTCCATGCTGGCTAAAGAGGAGGTGAGGGGCAAAGTTTAGGAGGTTCTTATCGCCTAAACGAGAAATACCGGGGGTAAATAAATGATCCTACAAGACCTACACTGTCGATTAATCAACGGAGGTAAAGTACCTAGAACGGACAGTAATTAATTTTATGTTTGTATTTTCTAATATCGTTTCATTACCTGTCTGCGGTTACACACGCACGGAAATTGAAGACATTAAATTTGCTAGATTTATGGGCGGAGGGATACAAGGGTAGGAGGGGGTATGATGGTGTTGCATTTTTGGACAAACATATTTCAGAAATTTTTATTAACTTGAAGTGTTTGACGTGCATTATTAAAAAACCAAACAACATGTTAAAATAGCAAAAAAACAAATATAAAATACGGGAGGCATTAAATTTGGGGGCTATGTTTTGTGTTTAAGGTCCTCCATTAGTTTGAGTGATCTATTTTGGCTATTATAGTGAACTTTATGTAATCTCCATGACATAGACTGAGGTGTTTGTTTATTTTAAAATTGTAATGTTGTGAATTGAGATTGACAGAACTAGTACAGCGACGTGTTTTGACGAGTGAGTAAACAAACAGGACACAAGTGCTGACAACCCAAACCAGTTGGTCAGCGTTCCACTTGGAAATAACGCCAAATTGCAGTATATATAATACTATTTATCAAGCTAACAGGGCCGACATTTTAATAACGATTCTAAGGGGTCACTCTGGTCTGTTTTTTGGGGGCTGCGTGGATTAGGACGCTGGGTCATCATATATGTGTGCCAGAGGGATGCCGTTGTGCCCAGGTACCGAGTTCCTTATCCGTGTAGGACCACCTAACGTGTCAGTCAGGCCCTTGGTTAAGCATTACTTACTATATTTCATTCTGACACTAACTTCAAAGTAACATCTTTTATGCGGCCGGGGCTCAATCCTCGGTTCCGGTAAAGATTTATCTGATTACCAAACCCTTCCTTCACCTCTGACAAGACATCTTGTGAATGTGAGGAATGCCAGGCCTCCACCGTGGTTCGGATTCCACGTTAAACTGTAGGTCCTTCATTTCATCTCACAATCACCCTACCATTACACATTAGCGTAAGTGCGTATAACCCGAACGGGTNTCACCCTACCATTACATATTAGCGTAAGTGCGTGTAACCCGAACGGGTAGTAAGATGCGGTGCTAATAATAATAATAATAATAATAATAATAATAACATATTTTATATCTTTTAAGAAACTTCTTAATAACATCACATTTTGTATTAGTGCAAAGTAGTTCAATAAACACTAAAAACCAATGCCGTCTATAAGTTACGAGCCCATATCTCGTCACCGTCCCCATCCTTGGCTGCAACCCATTCTGACAGTTTAGGGCCCACATGGGGGGAGGTGACATTTAATTAAAAATAATCTTATTACATTTCAAACTGTTGACTAAAAAGTTTATTACATCTAAATCTTAGATAAACTGAAATGAGAAGGAATGGTTTTTAAATTATAAAAAAAAAAACTTTTACTGTGTTAAACAATTACTAATATGTTTTTGTTAATTTTTTTATCTTTTAATCTAAAATTATGGGCTGTAAGTATATTATAAATAAAGCGTGAATGTGCCCCAGTCTATACCTATATTATTTCCCAAGTTTAGGTTTAGTAATATTATTTTTAATTTATATTAAAGCGTAAAAATTTCATACCTGGAGATTATTATGTAGGCCTATAATGACGTTTTAGGGGTCTCAGATCTACTAAAATTTTCTACATAGGTATTATTTTGCCCTTGATGATCTAAGTTGGCATAATAAGAGTGTACTTATATTAAAATTAGTTATGATACGCTTGAATTCCTTGAATCCTGTGATATTTGAGAGATTCAAGATTCATATTTTTTTTATATAAGTATCTAAAATACAATAATATAAAGACATTGAATTGATATAACAATTTTAAGCAGTTGGTAAAAGGGGTTATACTAATGAAATTTACAGAAAAACAAAATCACACAATGAAAGGACAAATCAATGTTAATATAATCAATTCACCTAAAAAGGTATTCTCTTTGTTGTTGATGACGTAATACACATGACAAACAAAATAGCATTTGTCAGTGGCACCAAGCCTTAAACAACTTTTTTAACACTCTTTGGTGGTCGCGTAATCTAAGGCGTTAATCTTGCAGTAGACTTGACTGCCATTTATGGAGGGATCAAGGTTCAAATATCTGTCGGGTGTACTGAAATTGTTTTCCTAAATGATTTTCCACTCTCCCTCCGCGCAAATTTGAGTGCACTTCCTCTAAATTTAACCCTTACAATCCCTAAAACCATTAGTGTAATTATTACATAAGCGTATAACCCTAAAAGTGGACAAGATTCGGTGCCAATTTTTTTTAAATAATTTTACTTACACTAACATTTTGATGTCCATACAGATTTGAGGTTTGAAAGAATATTCAAGATTCTGATTCGGGAAATAAAGGATTCGATTCATCAAAATATATTTTAATTGGGTTTTAATATTTGAACATTGAGGTAGAAGTGGGGTAGGGGTGGAGTAAGGAACGTGAGTTATGGTAATTATATTTACAGTTTTTATAACAAAAGTAAAACTCTTTAACTAAAATAAAAACAATATTTCTTCGGTAGATGGTGACCTGGTGGTCTAGGGGTAAGGTGTTGGACTTCTGTGCTGGAGTCCGGGGTTCAATCCTCGGTCCTGGCACAGATTTATCTGATTACCAAACTTTTCCTTCATCTCTGACAGGACGTGTATTAATCACATCTTGTGACTGTGAGGAATGCCAAGCCTCCACCGTGGTTCGGATCCTACGTTAAACTGTAGGTCCTCCATTTCATCTCACAATCACCCTACCATTGCACATTAGCGTAAGTGCGTATAACCCGAACAGGTAGTAAGACGTAGTGGTAAAAATTAATCATTTTGTAAAATAATTTCACAGCCATAATACGATAAGGATATTTCACGCCAATAGTGCAGGGATGAGGAAGGCATATTTGAGAGGAAATGTACACATCCTTTACGTTAAGTAAGAGTAAAACACATTTATAACCCCCTTGTCTCCTCCGATAATTTTCACTCAGCCAGGATTCTTAAGGTGTTGCAGAAGGGAGCGCGAGTAATTTTACAGTTTTTATAGTATTACATTCTGTTGACCAAAATAAACAAAATATGTCTTCAGCAGCGACATATAGTTTAGTTTTCTGCACATGCTAATATCAACAGATCTTGAATATCTGTCAAGGGTATTCTGGAATTTTGGTCAAAACTTTCTCTCTTTATTTAAAAAGTGTTGAACGAATTCCAGGACACCCTTGACAGATATTCAAGATATGTTGATATTAGCATATGCAGAAAACTAAACTCTATGTTGCTACTGGAGAAATATTTGATTTATTTTGGCCAAAAAATTTCAATTCTATAAAAACTGTAAAAACACTTTTGCTCCCTTTTGGCGCACCTTTAACCCCAATTTTAACTTTACTTTCAAACCAGATAAGACAAGATTAGAATTCTAAACGTGCTCTCTCATCGGTTCAGGTTGGTTTTAATTAAATTTAGTACTGGTTGAACATTCGTTAGGGGTGGGGTCCACATCCACATCCCCCACCTAAGGTTTTTGAATACGTGTCCAGCTAAACAAATAATTTTTGAATCTCTATTCTCAACCCTTAGTTAAGATGATACCGTTGCTTTCTCCGCTCACCTCTATAAATATCGTCACACACGTGTATTTAAAACACATTGGAGGGCTCATTTAACCCCGTATTAATCCCGCCCCGGAAACAACACGGATTCCCCATAAATGATTTGACTCTATTCACCACACGTGTTTCCGTTCTGTCCCTTCTCTATTTCAGCGAACGCAACACGCAGCAATTACAACAGAATGTAACATTGAATATCTACAGTCACGTACAGAGGAGCTCGCTAAATATATTATCGTTAGGCTAATTCTGGGCTTATACCATACTCGCTAATCATTCGGAAAAGATTTGTAAAGTGAAATTTAAATCTGATAGATTAAATTACCATCGTGGTACAAAAGAGAGAATAACAAAATTGTTGGATGGATAAATTAAACATTGTAATTTCACATGTCAATATTTCACTGGGTGTAGCGAGGTCTTGGTTAACCTTGTCCATTTGACGTTTCGTTTGTCGGTCTGTTTTTTTTCAGCGCATACTGTCGAATTTGTTGACCAATTTTATCGAAATCTGGTAGGAATATTATTATGTGCCTAAGCCAAACAATGTATGTATAAGTCATTCACGACCTAAGTTTATCTGGATGACAGCTCGAAATGTTACTAAAAGTAATCCCTAATATATCACTACGCCAACAGCTGACATCTAGCACGTTGGATGACTGTAATGCAAACAGATGGTGATATATTAATGTGATAGTTAACCACAGTAATTTAGGCCAATATTATTTATATATTTATTTGAGGTCGGACACAAAGTTTATTTATAGTTTTATTCCACTAAATAAATAAATTCACCCCACTTTCACAAAAACTTCTAACGAATATAGCTTCTAAATGGCGCCTGACGAATCTAAACCATATGATTGAACATAACGGTAAACAAGTTTTTTACAATGATGCAGGTACGCAGTTGATAACAATATTTTATTCAGTTAAATGTGGGGAATGCCAGGCCTCCACCGTGGTTCGGATTCTACGTTAAACTGTAGGTCCTCCATTTCATCTCACAATCACCCTACACCATTACACATTAGCGTAAGTGCGTATAACCTGAACGGGTAGTAAGACGTGGTGCTAATAATAATAATAATAATAATAATAATAATGTTCCTTATATAACAGTCGTACCTATCTTTAAATCGGAACCAGTGTCCTGCCTATTCCACTTAGGTTTTTAATCAGTGACCATAAAAAACAAACAAAACATTTGTTCGAATAAAAATAAACAAAAGTCCTTTTTTGTGTCCATTCTTCTCAACTACGAAAGCAACACACTTTGTTTATGTTTAATATAGCTTTTAAAAAAATTAAACCCTTCAAACTATTTAATATTATAAGCGAGTTAAGAGGTTCTTATTCGATAAAATGACTTAAACCGGTATAATTTTTAATCAGTGATTTTAAACTAGTTGTGACTTATTTCCACGAATGGATACCAACAATAATTTGTTTACATTAATAATGAAGGAAATTACTTTAATTAGTTTGTTTAACAGCCGTAACCAATAGTCAGTGAAATTTTATATGAAGTGTAATGTAGATAAATGCTATACAATTTAAAAATACGGATTTTAAATTGATTTTACAAAATAATTTTTCAAACGAGTGGATTGTGTGAATTAATAATATTCTGGTTTGCCAGTACCGTAAAGGTAAGGGTTAGAATCCCGGTCGTATGTAATAGAGATAATTTCTATTAAATTTCACCACTTTTTCCACGGAAAAGCAGTTACCTTTCCTTTAAATTCAACCTTTCTCATCCCTAGCTCACTAGCGTAGTTAGTCGTACATAAGCCTTTAATCCAAATAGGTAGTAAGATGTGGTGATAAAAAAAATATATCGCAAGTGACAGCTGCAAATAATATTTTTTTCTATTTGAGGTATATGATGTGCACTTGTGAACTATTGATTATTTACGTACAAGAGGATTTCTTTGAGTGAAATGGCCTACCAATTTGGCCGGTAAAGGTATTTTCACATACCTTCCAGGGATATTTTACATGCCATAATCAACATGGGGCCAATGGTACAATTTCTCCTCCGAAGGAGGTTGTGCTACGGAGCTTTGTTGCTCAAGAAAAATCCGTCGACCCCATCTGGGTTTGAGCCCACGAACATCGGGTCAAGAGGCGAGCACTTTACCCCAAGACGCTGAAGTTGACTACAGATCATATCACTTGACGTATTAATACGGAAATTTATATATTTTTCTTATCGTCGTGTCTTACTACTTGTTCAGGTTAAAAGCATAATATATTATAGTTACTCTAAATGGGGTAGGAATGACCAAGGAAGCATTTTAGAGGTAATATACCAGTATTTGCTTGGAAAAAGATTGGGAAACAATTTTAGGAATAAAATATACCTCATTAGACCCAAACCAAGATTTGAAACCCGATCTCCCTGTCATCAGCAGGTCAATTTATTACAAGTGGTCACTGAAGCTGGCTAGATCCAGTAGCTCTTAAAATATATCAATTATCATTGTTTTTCGCAGCCCCGTCGAAGGTAGGTTTAACGCTCTGCCAAAGGTTTGCCTTCAATGGTAACAGCATAAAATATGGGTGGGACGCGGGTCTAAAGATAAGGTGGGGTATATGGGGGATCGTTAGGTTTATAAGGAGGGAAGGAGGTGAAGGGGGTGGGGGGGAGGGAGAGGAGTGGTTATTCCAACAAAATATTTTCTGTATCACGCTTCGACTCTCCTGTTTTTCACGTCTTTGTACTTCCACTAATGAGACCAAGCCAGACAACACCTTCATTTGGAACGCAAGAGGAAGCCACGATAACCACCTTCAAGTCAAAATACTTTTGGTTTTTTCCCCCACTTTAAAGAGAAGAACGAGGACACTAAAAATATATATTCATATATAATATGTGAAAATTACTACACTTAATTGTAGATATCATGAGGAGTTGTGATGGTGCGAAAATATCAATTTCAAGATTTCGACGGAAATGTACTTTTCATGTGCCTCCCTATGAAATAAAAAACTTTGTTGGAACGACATATTTCTCCCCCCTCCCCCCTCTCTCTCTATATATATACATATATATTTGTATGCTAGAAGTAAGTATTCTAGGGAATGTACACAAAAAAGCACCAATACAAATAAAAGCATACTGTATATTTTAAACATACCCGCTTCGGTGACTACATATTTTAACGCGCTATTCTTCTATTAGACTAAATTGCCGATGAAGGGAAGATCAATGTTCGAATCTCGGTCGGGTGTAGGCCTACTGAGAGTAGTTTTCCCCTAAATGGTTTTCCACTCTCCCCCAAGACAAATGCTTATACACTTACTTTAAATATAACTATCCCAATCCCTAAAAACACCAGCATAATTAATACATAAACGTATTAACTGAAAGATTATTATTATTGTCTTTATTTACATGGTGAAGGTAATCTGGTGGTCTAGGGGGTAAGGTGTCAAACTTCTGTGCTAGGACCCGCCTCGGTGGCGTAGTTGGCTAATGCGCTTGTCGTGTTGAAGCTCGACTGCTGAGGACGGGGAGATCGAGGTTCGAATCTCGGTCCGGTGAACTGGGGGGCGGGGGTCCTAAATGGTTTTCCACTCTCCCTCCACGCAAATGCGGGTTCACTTACTCTAATTAAACCTTCCCAAGTACTAATCGATTAGAGTAATTAGTACTTAAAGCGTATAACCCAAATGGGTAGTAAGACGCAGTGCTAAATATTATTATTATTATGTGCTAGGGATCCGGGGTTCAATCCTAGGTCCCGGCACAGATTCATCTGATTACCAAACCCTTCCTTCACCTCTGACAAGACGTGTATTAATCACAGCTTGTGAATGTATTATGCCAAATGTATGTATACACAATTGGTATGTATTACATTTAACCAAGAAGTAAAACGTGGTGCTAAAAAGTATGTATTATAAATTTGTTATCATTTGGTTTTTTGATATGTAAAAACAATTGCACCATACCAATAGAGTAAGAGTTGAGTTGGTATTATGTGTTACCAAAGAGAAATACTTTATCCACATTATATACAATCATACATGAATCATGGTTTTCATTGTGATGTAAACAAATAACTAACGTGAATCACTGTATCTACAGCAGAAAAGCAGTATTGCCATAAAAATCAAGTTTTCGCTGGAAGATACTATTTTTACCAACTTCATAATATTTAAAATGAGTGTTCGATTGTCAAAATAGGATCATTCGTATTCTCGTAATTTCAACCACCGGAAACGGGCTTATCAAATTATACATAAAATAAAAGTATGTATAAAAACGTAATTATGTGTGTATTGATAAATTTATGCCCCATGTATATATGATTTTGTGTATCAATGCATCTAATTTTGTATCTAAACGTTTATATATGTATCACTTTATATATTTATGTATATGATTATGTTTCCATGTATGTAAGTATTAATATATCTCTACCTCTCTTATTTTATATCTATTTTTATGTATAATGCAATTATACATGAATATTTGTATGTATTCATCTTGTGTGTGTATGTCTTTATGTATTTCAATTAGTATAATATGTTAATTTCTGAACAGCCCAACTGATTAACCCTATTCGAAAAATAATTGAAGTTAATATTGTTTTGAGGTTCATACTTTACTCAAAGCTAGAAAACAAACTGTTCATACAGTAAATATAAACTAAATGACAGTAATAGTCCATAGGCCATATGCCTCTTTCTCAATAGATAAAACACCCGCTTTGTTGGCCACGTGATCTAAGGAGATACTCTAGCAGTAGACTAGACTGCCGATGACCGGGGGGGGGGATCGAGGTTCGGATCTTGTTCGAATGTACTGAGGGTAGTTTTTTTTTTACCAAAATGGTTTTCCACTCTCCCTCCACACGAAAATGCGAATATTACATAAGCATATAACCCAAACGGGTAGTAAGACACGGTGGCCTTAAAGGTACGTAATCAAGGATCGCTTACAAATTTGTGGTAGTGTTGGACGGACAAAGCCCCCTTAACACGTCTCATATAAATACGCTTCTTACAAAAATAAATGTTTGTTTGTGACCCCAATCTCTAAGCAACAGTGACACAGGGCCGTCTCATTTGTCTACTATTTGGACCCATTCCATTTTCTGACAGTCAAATGTTATCTCTCTCTAACAGAGAGCGAGTAGCTCACCTCTGTGCTGTAGCCGCATGGTCTAGTGCGCTACACTTACACTAGATTATACTGCCGAAGACAGGGAGATTGAGGCTCGAATCTCGGTCGGGTTTACAAAAGGTAGTTTCCTCTAAAGGGTTTTCCACTCTCTCCCCACGCAAGTACGGGATCATATATATATATATATATATATATATATATAGCTCTTCTCTGGGATGGACCCCATTTCCGTTTGGTAGGTGTTATCATACATCATGTCCTGTTTTTGGCAAGTTCTGTATAAATAACATCTGTTACCGCTTATTGAGTGGTGTAGGTTAATCCTTTGTTCTATAAATTATTATCTTTTAATAATACGCGGTTTTTACCTTTGTAGAGCAAATAAAATGTATATTAGGTTAAAATGGTACAGACTGTGAGAGCATTATCACAGGTACAGTTATAACAAGTAATTTCTACCCTGGCACTAATCCATGACACGCCACTGGTCAATTAAATTATATAAATTAAAATTCACACAAAAGTCATAATGGTGCCAATAAAATTTAAATTCAATACTATATTTAAAATAGGAACTTAAATAATGGAAGGAAATTTGAAATAAAAAACAATGGAACAACTTTATAAAACAACTGGAATATATATATTTTTATTATTTATGTGACAAGTTTTACCTGCAGCACAAATGTATATGTTTTTGATACTGTAGTTTGATAGTCTGGTTTCAAAACATATTAATTTGTTTCATTTATAAATTTTGGACATTATCAACTTTTCTCGGTAACAAACACAACTATCAGCGTTTTTTTAAACATAAAATTAGCCTAGAAGTTTGATACTTTCCGTTACATTTATTTAAGGCAACATCCAATCTATTTAAAAAATTATATATATATTTATTTACATTTATTCAAACTACTAACCAAAGTATTCTTTTATTTTATTAAAGTTGTGTCTCAGATTTTCTTTATTTAGAAATGAAAAGGTATCTTGGAATATATTTGTTCTGTTTTAACCATTTAATTTAAAATGGGCCATAATAAGTAAACTTATAGTTGGAATACAATCAAGACTTTTGTGAAACCGGATGGTTTTGATTGATTAGTGAAAAACATGTACAAGTATAGAATATGTAGCACATATACAGCGCAAGAATACTGAAACATATAAATATTGTAAAAAGGCTTAAACTTTTTTTCTTTTTTTATAAACCATACAATTATAGCTTTATATATTGAATATAAACATAACAGAAATAATATAATTCCAAAAAATATATTTTATTTTTTAACTAAAAGTATTCTTAGTATTGTTAATATTTTTTTTACCAAACACACAATTTAAATATTTAGTCCTATTATACATTAAACAATTAAAGTGTATATCTCTAAAACATAGCATGAAACAAAATTTTACATTTGGGTATTTTTCAAACATAGATTCTGAAACGTTTTCAAATTATGAAAACATGTTATAAGTGATAATTAAATACCCAAATAAATATCAGGTAATAATTTAGGAGTATTTTTTTAAATAATCTTTGTTCATTGCCCACAAAACTCTCTATCAACTCTCTTGTGTTTTATCATGAACCAATGAAGTAATGTTGTTTGATTCAGTTAAATTTTAAAGTTGCACAGATCTTTTTAATATGTACAAACATTTTTAACCCCCTCTATTCAATCTAAAGTTTGAATCGTTCTATTTTTCATTCATAATTTTTATTCTATAGTTTTCATGTAGACTTTAATTAAATATATAAATAGAGTGGTATCAAGCTGTACACTCCAAAAAAATAAATTCTAGACCCTTTGAGACACTATAGACTCAATCTATACTTAGCAAAATCTGAAGCAAAACTGAATATAAACAAAAAGCCTTATTGCTCTACGGAGCTGCCTAACCTGCGCCTACGTTCACTAAGGTAAATACCATAGACACCTAGTGGCACATACATTCATTTTATTTTAGAGAGTTTAGATTTTATATATAAAAAAGTTTAAATTTGACTGTGTAAACACTTAAAGTTTTGAATTTATGTCAAAAATAATCACGCCATGTCAATGTTACATTATATGCGGAAATAATGTGAGCTAAAAAGTCAAAGAAGTAATTTGGGGAACACAAGACGTTTCTCAGCTCGCCGACTGAAGCGTCATACAGTTGCATTCATATTGAATGCGGAAATCACGTGAACTAAAGAGTGAAGGAAGCAGTTTGGGGAACACAAGACGTTTCTCAGCTTGCCGACTGCAGCGCCATACAGTTACATTAACACTGTATGCAAAAATAATACGAACTAATAGTGAAATAAATAAGATTGGATTAAAATGGAAGTGGCTTTAAATAATATAACTCTTATTATCAAAACTTCATGACAGGTAAACACACACTTTCAAACAAAAATACCAATTTTATTATTATTTTTTAATTCTACACTTTTAATTTATTTAATTCTAATGAGATATCAGTGGGCTAGTTAATTTAGGATATACTTTTTTTTTATCGGTACATGCGCATTTCTAATACGTACGAGCCCTGGTCTGTTCAAATACGATATAGCTTATTAATCACCAAACTCTTAATTCCGTCCGTGTTTTGATTTTAAATTAAAAAGTCTCCATGAAAACTGCTAAATAAAAAGTTTCCATTCAAGTGACTTTATTTAAAGCAAGTAATTTACAGCTCAACAAAGTGTGTTATTTTTACCACACACTGCGAGTTTTACTATTTATTTCTAGTTTTTATTGCATGGTTTGTGGACAGAGTACACGTATATTTAGTGTTATTTTTTGTATTTTTATTTTACAAAAAGTCTTGTACAGTAGAATATACACATTTATTATCTAAAAGCATAAAATTTCTTCTTTTGGAACGAACGCCCATTCAATTCTTTTACACCACTGAAATAAACATTATTAAATACAGTCTTAACCTTACTTTTAACGATTTTACGTTTTTAAGTAGGCTAAAACCGAAGGCAAAAGTAGTTTATTATTTGTTAAATTTAAAATGAAAAATAGTTTTAAGTTTTCAGCGTTTTTTTTTACATTTTTTTAGTAAATAAGAAACTTTTTTGCGCAAGCACAGTTGTGTTTGTAAATCTGAAACCAGTTTACGAATAAAATTGCATTTTGGTATTGTGTCATTGTACACAAAAATACTATTTTCACTTTGCCAATAAAATATCATTAAAGGAAGACCTTTGGACAAATATTATTTGACACATTTAAACAAAATTAAATAACTAGATACAAACAAAAAATAATCTCATTTTGAAACAGTCTTTCTTTATTTCTTAGTTTTGTATTTTTTCACCAGATATTTGAATGATTTTGTTTGAAGGTATTTTCATACAAGCAATAAATATGCAGTTTTTGATTCGTAAACCATCCCAAGTTTGAAAAGTATTTCGGGGCTTTAAGCTAAGGGTACCAATTTTGTTATTTTTAATTATTCATAACTTGATACGTTTTTATTTAAAAAATATTCCATACCAATATTATAATTTAAAAAATTGCAAATATTTTATGATTTTAATATCAAATCTAATAAATCGAATGTTAAAATAGTGTTAGCAAATATAATGGTTTAACATAAAAAAAAGTATAGCAATACAACAACTTATATGAAAATAATCAATCCTGTAATTACTATACAATTATAGGTCAATAAAAAATTATTCAAATTTGGGGAAATTGTAATATTAAAGCACATACAGTTGGCAGTTACTAGTCAATATTAATTTCCTTAATGAACCTGTAACTATTCAAAATTTCACTTCAGTTTCACAGATTATAATTTAATATGTTTGCATAGCATTTTGTAACAAAATATAACTCGGCTTGGGTTAATAAGATAAAAATAAACTATTAAAGCTAGGAATAATTTCCGATTTTTGTCTCGTGACACTGTAAATAAAACCGACGTTTCCTATTTTTGGAGCAGAGGTCACAGTTTTGAACAGCAGCACTCCAAAATCTTTTAAATAAAAGGTGAGGTATCGATGGTCATTTTGGTTGAGTCTTGATTATTGAGTTATTTCGTAATGGGGTTTTAAAAAAAATACAAGGTAAATAAATCTCTACTAAACATTATAAAACCAAAATGGGCGGGTGTACCTAAACAGTTTAATAAATGGACCTTGGAGCCTACTATCGAAAACAGAGCTGTTATATTAAATTGTATAAACTAATGGTTTAAATTCAGTGTAAATTAGGAAACAATTACAACAATATGATTGGTAGAGCTTAGGCTGAGTGTCCGATATATAGGATATTCGATATCTGATATCCGATATATCTGTATCTGTTTTATACAGCTCGTTGGTTTAAATTTACGAACTCACTTTTGATAACATATTGTTTTGTATCTTGATGAATATCAATAGTGTCATTCACTTTTCATCTACCAGACAAACACAGATACAGACTACGCCAACACTGAGTGCTAAAAATTTCGGTAGATGTCACTAGTATATACTCATTTAAATCCACAGAGTACGACGCCATCATCGTCAAAAGAACAATTTATTTTTTTACGTTGACACATATTTCTAATAATGTTGGTAGATGTTACTAGCGTTGCCCACTTTTACATCCTCACATCACTTTGACATACCCTGCACCGACGCAGATAACTAAGAATCTCGATAGATGTCACTAGTGTCAATCACTTTTCATCATCACACCACGGCATTATGCCTTGCACCGACGCAGATAACTAAGAATCTCAATAGATGTCATTAGTGTCAATCATTTTTCATCATCGCATCACGTCATCATGCCCTGCGCCGATAACGATTACTAAGAAGCTCGATAGAGTTCACTAGTGTCGTTCACTTCTCACCGACACACCACGCTATCGTCATCGGCTGCACAAACGCCCTCAGGAGACGCGAGAAACAGCTTGCCGTTACTACACACGCACAGCTGAAATATCTCGTGTCTGGGAGAGTTGGGGCGTCGTGGGACGGCCGGGGGCGGCGCACCAGGCAGTGGCGGTGGCGCTGTCTTCAGGCCGGGCAGGAACACGTTGGCGGAGTCCAGGCGAACCTAACGGGCAAACAATATAGCGTGTATAGTTGAAGAAATTAAAAAGTTTGTAAACAAATGTTATTGTATGAGTAAGGAGGGAGCAATTTGTCAAGAAATTACTAGCCAAAAATACAGTTTGTTGCATATAAGTTTAAATGTTAATCAAGGAGCTAGAATAACAATTTTATTGTAATGTTACTAAAATGAATAAAAGTGGTTACAACGGTAAAGATTCATGTTGTATTAAGACAATTGCTTTTTAATTTGAAATTTAAATTAAGCCGCATAAGCATTCTATTGTTGTTCTTAAGATACATTTAAATTATTCTTATCACTCGTATCCTTTTCCCTTCCTTTTGTATGCCAATAAATTGGTAAAGTTAATGAACGTATGTGATTTATAATGTGACAAACTACAAGCTAAATACATGTTGGTAATTTATTATCTTATTTATAATGAAAGTCAACATAATATTTACCAGTTTAGGAGAGAAATCAAAGGGATTTTTAAATTATTTATTTTTACATTGGATGTTTACTTTGTACTTTATAAGCCACGCTTTATCAGTCCACAATTTACAAATAAGCTTAATTTAGAACAACAAATTTGGCACCAAGCCACCAAAAACATTTCCATTTGACAGTCTGAATAAAAAAAATGGACACGTTCATCAGTATTAAAATATATCACGCCCTGTTGTGACTCAATCAAGGACCCTTAAATCCATATTCTTAGACCACGTGGACACATGTGTATTAAAAAATAGTTTTTTTTTTTTCAAATTCTATCTGTTATCAAAAATAGGCCTGCAGTCTAATGACAATATTTGTATTCGGGAAACAGGATGATGATATTGTTTTATAAGTAAATACGGCTAGTAATACGCAGGTGTAATATATATATTTGTGTGAAAAGAGAACGAGAAACATACTGTATATTAAAATAAGCTCAGTGCAGCTAGATGGGAATTTAACCATGGAAATACCTAGACCCTACGTAATCAATACGCCTTTCCTGGTAGGGTAATATAGCTAAAAAAAAACTCCGTACTTAATCTATCATAATTCACTTTCCCCACACATTCCTATCCTTGCATACTCAATTCTCTTCAAAAACATCAATCCACAGAGTCATATTATAATATTTATTCCTAAAACTCTTAAAGTTTTTCTTTTTCACACATTCGTACACAACATTTAGTCACTTCTTACATGGCCTACCCCTTTTTTTTTAATCCACACACTCTACCTTTATATATTTGATTCGTTACTAAATCCACAATCATCCTCTCAACATGCCCAAACCAACGTAAGATGTCTCTCTCACATTTACCTATTGTATTCTCTTTCAAATCGCACTACTTCTGCACACATTCATTACTTACTCTGTCCATAGGAGTTTTTCCACATACAGTAGCCCCATAGCTTCTTTGGTGCTGACTGACAGCTTTGAAAAGTTACCAGACCAAATTATGTATCCTTACGCCGAACCATATGATCTGCTAAAACATGTGTTTAGCAGCTGTCACTTCTGACGGTCAAAATTTGTGTGTATACCTAAATGTTGACTGTCAGAAGTCAGCTGTGAGCTGTCAGTCAGCACCAAAGAAGCCATGAGGCTACTGTACATTTCTTAGACATCTCATTACAACCTCATTCACCTTGCTCTTGTGTTTCTCCTGACAAACCCTAGCTTCACATCCATAAAACAATGGAAATAAGGCGCCATAATACAAAATAGTTTATTAGATGTTTACAGACATAACGGTCTCAGTCTTAGCGATTAATATCCAATTAGAACATATCCAACTGATAGTAGGATTATTACACGTGCTTTTCTAGGTTATGCTATTTTTAAGTTGTGTGTAAAGGAATATTATGGGTCTAAAAGGTACACGTTAAATACTCCCAAAATAATACTTTACCTACAATAATTAAGCATTTCAAATACACATATGGTATATTAAAACAATTTAACAATAAACTGATAGCTATACTGATTAAAAAATGTCAGCTCTCTATGTGCGTAAGATCTCGTGCATTACTCATGACAGACAAATAACTAACCAACCAAATAAACAAACAAACAAACTCTTCATTTTATTAATATATATTTATTATTACATGGTAAGACACTTTAATTACAGAGATTAAAAACTATTTAATTTGTGTGTAATAACATTTTTATTGACTGCCTAGTTATAGTTTAGTGATAGTAATAGTATTAATTATAAAGATCATATCAAGTTTTGTAATTGTATGCCTTTCAATGTTTTTTAAAGTTTTCTAAATAAATGATATATTAATAATAATAAGTACACTTTATTAATAAGTGTAATTTACATGTGTTAAATAAAGAAACCTAACTTCTAGTTTATTTGTAAGATTTATTGTCATTAAAAATAGAATGACCCTAAAATTGAAATTAAAAAATAATATATATATTTATATAAGTATGTAAAACATTTTTTTATCGATACTAAACAAATTTTAAACCTATTGAACAGAAATATAGACCGACTTTGATGTTATCCATATTAATTGTAAGAGATAGAAACTAATGACAAAAACAGTGGTTAATATAAATTAAAACTTGTGTTAAAATAAAGATCAAAATAAATAAACAAATATAATAAAAATTTCATCATAAAATAATTATTGTACACTGATTATTCATGATTATAGCGTGCGTTAGTCATTCCCAGATTATCATAGTCTAAATACAACATCCTATTAATTTATTGATTCAATCAGTTCCTCAATCTCCCTTCCTCTTCTTGGCCCCTCCTCAATTGTGTGAGGTTAACAGATATAATTCTGCGACGACCATTGTTGCGAAATTGCCATTGCCCACAATTAGCAGTCAATGGGTTCCACCGGCAGATAATTCGGTAACATTTCATCTTAATTATGAATCTACAGAAGGTACTAAGAGCGTTCATCATAGCAGGCCCAACTCAGCTCCCGGCTTGCATCTGCATTTGTGTGTGTGTGCGTGCGTGTGCGTGCGTTGTGTGTGTGCGTGCGTGCGCATACGAGGTGAGGGAGTAAAAGAAAATGAAAATACCTGTCATAAATCTGTGCAGTGCATTCGTATTTGAAAGATTATTCGACATTTTCCGCGGTGACGATGGGGGACAAAGCGACAAAGTTTCTTGTTAATAACTACAGTACGTCCCTATTAAGACAAAATGAAGATTTGTGCACGATGCTTAACTGTGAAGCCATTCTTAAATGGTCAAAAACGGCCGTTTCAATGAGGTTTTAGTCCAAATATCATTAAATAGGCACTTTTGTTAGGAACCTCTATTAACTCTCTATCTCCATTAATGTTTAATCAGAAATTATCTAGTGTTTGTGTAAATTTACGATTTCTAGCCGAGTGTTTCATAGAGTATATTGGTATGTGATGCAAGCTCTTAAACTAACAAATTGGGGATTAAAAAGAAGATTAAAAAAAGGGGGGGGGGGCTTTTATGACTGGGGATTACACATTTGTATGTCTTACCTCTTTGGATGAGCAGTTAAAATGATTGTAATCAACACATTGTAAAATTACAGGTATAGTCAGTGCTAGTCACTAGATGTACAATACTTATACTAGGTCACTTTTTATAAAGAGGATTGAACTTTTAGATCATGTTCTGTGAAAACTCATATGGATGGTTTCATAATGTTTTTACTCTGTCACACATACTATTTTAATATCAATGTTTTACCTAAGTTAATCAATGCATTTTAAAATTAAATAAAGTTGGGTTTTTTTAAATTGAAAAATGATATCTGGACACTGGAATCGAACCTGGGACCTTTTCCTTAGTACCGAAATTCTCTAGCAAGGAATATTCCCGTGCCCAAGGTAATCCTTCACTCATATTTTAAGGAAGAGTTGGTGGTGATTCATGGATAGCTTAGTGGTAAGAACAATGCCGTACTACGCCAAAGGTCCCAGGTTTTATTCCCGTGTTCTACATTAGCCCCATGGATTCGTTGGTACTGACTGACAGCTGACGGCTTTGAAAAGTTACCAGACCAAATTATGTATTCCTCCGCCGAACCAAATTATCTGCAAAAACATGTGTTCAGCAGCTGTCACTTCTGACAGTAAAAAATTAGGTATATACCTAAATGTTGACAGTCAAAAGTCAGCTGTGAGCTGTCATTTAGCACCAAAGAAG
Source organism: Timema douglasi (assembly GCA_901482245.1). Classification (NCBI taxonomy): domain Eukaryota; kingdom Metazoa; phylum Arthropoda; class Insecta; order Phasmatodea; family Timematidae; genus Timema; species Timema douglasi. The sequence goes on from CABEEJ010000639.1 coordinate 41,529, forward strand.
CCGTGGGGTTACTTTAGGTGTCATTTTTAGATTTAAAGAACATTATATCTAGATACGCCTGTAACCGTAGCTAGCAAAAATAATAGCGTTGCTATTTTTAAAGCGAGCCTGGTGGTATTTTATTTTTGTGTAGTGACAATTTAATTATGTGATTATCATTTGTTTGGTAGTGTTTTTTATAAATTTTTTACTAGTAGTTTTTATAATATTCTTACCAAATTTTTTAACCATTTACTTTATAACTTTCTGTAAGTTCTCCAAATGACAGGGCAAAATAGGATGTTCACGCTTGTTGTGTTAATTAGTGTAACTGTGCAATGTATTAATTAAAAATCTAACTATTAATTTATTTGTATTAGAAAACATTTAATTAATTTTTTTTAGCACTGCGTCTTACTACGCGTTCAGGTTATACACTTATGTACAAATTACGCTGATAGTTTTAGGGATTAGTAAGGTTATATTTATTGGGAGTGTACCCATATTTGCTTGGGAGAAGAGTGGAAAACCATTCTGAAAACTACCCTCAGTACAATAGACAGAGATTCGAACCTCTGTCTCCCCGTCATCGGCAGTTTAGTTTATTGCGAGAGTAACGCGTTAGAGCATATAGCCACATATGCGGTTGTTTATTGTGATTAAAAATAGGTTGACACTAAACCTAAAATTAAACAAAAAATGAATTAATCTACGTTTAGATACTAAATTAAATTAAAATCCATTGAACGGAAGTATAGATCTATGTCGGGGTCTTCCATGATTGTTTTAAATTATTGAAATTTACAAACAAAATATATAAATGTATATTTGGTGATCTAATCGAGCTCGGATCTGATGTTGCCCTATCGAAAATAAATAGAAATAGCTTCAACTTATTTCGTGAATACATTTCCACAAGCATAATTATATATTTTAAGTGTAATATATTACAGTCTGGTATATAATTCTTATCAAAAAGAACAACCTGCAATTTGCACTTCAGGCTGCAGACAAAAAGATAAATTGAAAGAAAATGGGAAAGAGACACGCAAATGAGGGTTGTTAACTACTTCTACTTGGGTCGAACCCAGACAGATGGATGTTTGTTAAAACCATTTTCAGGTTCATTCCTATCGTAATAAACTAAACCTCTTAAATCTTATTTTATTTCACAAAAGTTTTAGTTAATTTTATATTATTTAATTTATAATAGTTGTTTCAGGTAATGATTGAAAACTAAGATTCATTCGATTCGTCTATTAGAAAGTGTTGTAATTTTGGTCTATATTTCTTTTATTGACTGTGTCTTATATTCACTTTCGTGTGAATGAAGTACAGGGTATCCACCTTCAAAATCTATTTGCTAGTTTCATGCTTGGTACGTGTCCTATATTTATTTTTCTTATAACATAACATTTTTTGGATGAAAATTAAAGCTGTCAATTTATGTTACCATCCTAAATTGAAAATTTACCAATAAAAACATGTAGAAAATCAGACCAATTTGTTTTTTGTTATTATTATTATTATTAGCACCGCGTCTTACTACCCGTTCGGGTTATACGCAATTACACTAAAATGTAATGTTAGGGTGATAGTGATATGAAATGAAGGACCTACAGCTTAACGTGGAATCCGAACCACGGTGGAGGCCTGGCATTCCCCACATTCACAAGATGTCTTGTCAGAGGTGAAGGAAGGGTTAGGTAATCAGATAAATCTATGTCATTGTTTTGTGTTGAAACAAAGTACAATACTAAAACCATATATTGCAAATATTATGTATGATGCCCAATAATTTAACTAATAATGATTTAAACCAAAGGAACAAGTTATTTTTTACTATATAAGGGGGCCAACTCGGTAATCAAGAAATGGGCTGGACTGTAGTTTGAGGTCCGTAAGACAGGAAGCGCTGATATCGCCTGTATTCAACCCTACCAGTCTACCCCCTCCCTTTGTCTATGAATGCGAGTTGCTACTCACCGCTCCAGCTAGAGACTGTAGTTTGAGGTCCGTGAGACAGGAAGCGCTGATATCGCCTGTATTCAACCCTACCAGTCTACCCCCTCCCTTTGTCTATGAATGCGGGTTGCTACTCACCGCTCCAGCTAGAGACTGTAGTTTGAGGTCCGTGAGACAGGAAGCGCTGATATCGCCTGTATTCAACCCTACCAGTCTACCCCCTCCCTTTGTCTATGAATGCGGGTTGCTACTCACCGCTCCAGCTAGAGACTGTAGTTTGAGGTCCGTGAGACAGGAAGCGCTGATATCGCCTGTATTCAACCCTCCCAGTCTACCCCCTCCCCTTGTCTATGAATGCGAGTTGCTACTCACCGCTCCAGCTAGAGACTGTAGTTTGAGGTCCGTGAGACAGGAAGCGCTGATATCGCCTGTATTCAACCCTACCAGTCTACCCCCTCCCTTTGTCTATGAATGCGGGTTGCTACTCACCGCTCCAGCTAGAGACTGTAGTTTGAGGTCCGTGAGACAGGAAGCGCTGATATCGCCTGTATTCAACCCTCCCAGTCTACCCCCTCCCCTTGTCTATGAATGCGAGTTGCTACTCACCGCTCCAGCTAGAGACTGTAGTTTGAGGTCCGTGAGACAGGAAGCGCTGATATCGCCTGTATTCAACCCTACCAGTCTACCCCCTCCCTTTGTCTATGAATGCGGGTTGCTACTCACCGCTCCAGCTAGAGACTGTAGTTTGAGGTCCGTGAGACAGGAAGCGCTGATATCGCCTGTATTCAACCCTACCAGTCTAAATCTGCCGGAGACAACGCGACAGAAAATACTCCATCGCCTGAACATGGTATTCATCGCAGTAACCCGGTCGTGGAGTGAGGCTATCGCGGTGGCGGGGGACTCGGCAGCAGCGGCCATCTATCCACCGGGATACCATCCACCTCCACCAGTACAGCAAGTCATCTACAGGGACCGGCCGGCGCCCAGACCACCACGAGGCCGAGGAAACAGAACCAGGAAGTAACGAACTTCTGTCAACGGCTTCACGTGGAACTTCGGTCACCATGGGTACACGGTCGCGTTCCCGGGATGCAAGAGCGGAAGATGATTAAACATTTGTATTCCTTGTATATGTAATCTGTATTAGTATACCTATGTAATATGTAATGTATTCTGCTCATAATAATAAAGAATTGGACTCCGTTAGGAGATCCGGGTTGTCCTCTCGCTTTTCGGCGAGTCCCAATGGGACCTTCCCTTGCTTTACCGTCGCCGCCATCTTGGTGGCGATAGTATAAAAGCGAGGGGAGGACTCTAACCGGGACTCAGTCGGACAGCGGGAGGACTCCCAACAACCCTACCAGTCTATGAATGCGGGTTGCTACTCACCGCTCCAGCTAGAGACTGTAGTTTGAGGTCCGTGAGACAGGAAGCGCTGATATCGCCTGTATTCAACCCTCCCAGTCTACCCCCTCCCTTTGTCTATGAATGCGGGTTGCTACTCACCGCTCCAGCTAGAGACTGTAGTTTGAGGTCTGTGAGACAGGAAGCGCTGATATCACCAGCTCTCGACTCAATAAGAACTCCGAGAGGCGCTCTCACTTTCAACGATCTCGTCGGGGACTCCAGTCTAGCCAACAAAAAATAAATAATTTACAATTACAGTCAATATCCGAGGCGTAAACATGTAACAATCATAAGATGCGGTGTACAAGTATATTAGCGGTTGTTTCTTTTACCCCCCTAACACAGGGGGGGGGGGGGGTATATTTCCGTGTTGATTCATTAGATAAACTTGTAACGTAATAATGATGGCAACTCTCATGAAATAACAAGTGAGGTAGTGAGCCTCAATAGTTTATTGTGTGTCTCTTTTGAAGGTGTTTTTACTTCCTAGGAACACTTGGGTAGAGGCATCATTGCTATCACCTAAACAAATTAAACTCTAGTTTTTTTATGGATATCGACGTTTCAAGACCCCCTAAAACAGAAAAAGTCTTTTTTGTAACGCCATCCATCTAATACTGGAACTAAAGCCTAAATCCTAAAGAGTGCTCTTTGAAATTATCTATGCAACATTAAAGTTAAGGATAGTTTACTTAAGGGTGAAAATAAATGGATAAAAACTCTCAAATTTGGCACTAACCATTTTGACTAAATTTTGTATCCGGGCATATTTTGACATAAACAAAATGGCAGCAATCATTTTCCCATAGAAATTAATTTAAGGGTTAACCTTACATACGCAAAAATTTACAATTTTGATCTTATATTAAACATATGAAATAGCTTATAATTTCAAAGTTGTAGAACTGTTAAAAATAGAAATAAAATTGTATTTTAAATATATTTATATAAAGACAATAATTTCTTAGATATGGCAAATATTTTTTTTTCAATTTTGGCCTGTGAAGTTAATTGTTATGGTTGGAGGTTTTTTCCTAAATTGGATTTCCTCTCTCCTTTGATGCAAATGCAAGTACACTTCCTCTAAATTAAATCTTTCAAATCCCTAACACATCAGTGTAATGAGTACAAAGCGTATTAACCGAACGGTAGTAAAACGTGACGCTAAGAAAAATGTATCATGCTCTTTAGTAGACACATATGTTCCTCTTTTCTCATTGTTTTTGTAACAGTGTATATTATTTAATTTATGCTCGGTGGTGGAATGTTACTGCAATAATGTATATTATTTTGTTTCACATATTTTACGATTATTAAGTAAATGTCTCAATTTTTAGGCAAAGGACCGAGAAAGTGTGTTCGGTGCAACGTTACATTATTTTTTTTTACTTTACTTTATACGTCGGTGTTGCATCGTTCATTACTCTTCACATATTGTATTAATAGGCCTTATACATCTGTAAATGTGGCTTTATATGTGTTTAGTAAATTATAGATCTATAAATGCTGAGTCTCAAGGACCCTGTGTGGGTGGTCTAGATTGTTGCTGTATGTACCATATGTTATGCTTTGATCGAATACAATTACTTGTAACTTGTAACTAAACAATATTAAACTCGCATCTCCAAAGTAATTGTTTTTGTCCTCGTTTTGTGAATAATAAATGTTACCAATATAAATAATAAAATTCCATTTAAAAAAAATTGTTTTCATAAATGAATTAAAAAGTTTAATGTGTGTTTTGAAACCGTCCGCAATATGTAAAAAATTAAATATGTGGCTATACTAGTGTGTTAAGGCGATTGTACCATTTCATTTGGCGTGAAAATAGAGCCATTGGGAACAAACAATTATCTTAAAGAATTTTTATTGTTTTGCCATTTTATTTTCGGAACCGGTTTTTTTAGGAATAGAAGCATGTTGCTTAGGTTATACTTTTTATACATACACCTCTATAATTTTACCAGTGATCAAATATCGATAAATTGAAATTTTTCAATAGAAAACTGCTGGCTGCATAAAAAAATAAGAAAATCTAACAATTAATAAACATCGCTACATTATCTTAGAAGGGGTGTTGAAAATATTAACATAAAAATTTAACGCGTTCTCGAGAAAACTGATATTTCCAAACGTATGATTTTTCCACAAGACCTGTCTGGTAGCTAGCGCCATCTACGGTTTCTTTGACCCATCTGTTCTTGTTGGTGCGGAAGGATACTTTGGTCGGTTTTGAAGCCACGCCCCGCCTTTCACCCTCCCGCCCACCTTCCCACAAAAATAGGTTTTAGACTTGCACTCGACAGGGCCAAGAGCCTTAAGGATTAGGAATGTTGAATTTAGAGTAAGTATACCTGCATCAGTGTGAAGGCTCAGTGTAAAAACATTGAAGAAAAATCCACTATAAATTCACCCATACGGGATTTGAACACCAATATTCCCATAATCGTGAGTCCAATATATTGTGAGAATGACGCTATACACTATGCGGCCATTGAAACGGGTAAAGTAAAGTATTAAACTGTTTAACAAGCTTGGATTTAAATTTAAGTAATCCTTAATGTATACTCAGTTTAACCTGATAGGTACATTGGATACTATCTCTGAGGGAATTGTAATATGATTACCGTTGGAAAACAACGTTGCCGTTCTATTGTTTTCATGTGGTCTATCTCTCTTTAGATATAAGACAAGTTTCGCAACGCTGGCTAGTCGAGGTTGCCAGTAACTCCTTCTTACCCCAGCACACCACCTTCACACATAACTGAGAGCGAGGAGATTTGGCAACAGTCAACTGAGATAAAGTGAAGATAAAGCTATTCTCCATAAGACCTACAGCTTCCTCAGAGTTGGTATTCAGTATAGCACGTCTACCGTACGGTAATCGATCTATGTAGAACGTTTGCGGGTTCAAACCCAGAATACGTCAAGTGATTTTCACAGAACGATAAAATCCGTAGCACAATTTCCTTTGGAGGAAGTGTAAAGCAATCGGTCTCATGTTAATTGTGGCATGTAAAAGATCCCTGTAAGATATTTTAGATACATTCGCGCTAGATATTATAGGATCTTTCTCGATCGCTCGTATGAATTCAGCGCGGAAAGCAACGGGAAACTATTGTAAATTCAAGAATTCCCAACAATATAAATGTGATTTCTCCCAGAAGGTGCGGTGGGATGTATTAACCATTCGAAGGTCTGAATGCACGTGCAGTTTTGGATGTATGATTAACCCATTAGGACCGACCTTCAGATTGTGGACTAACTATTATTAATATTATAATAATTACTACACTATCTAAACACTTTTATTAAAATCTTTGAATCATCAAACATGTTTTTTGGTACATTTATTTTTCTGTAGATGGTATGAGTATGCAATGAGGATGGAGAAGAAGAGAACATCAAAGAGGATGATGGAAATGAAGTGTGTAGGATAAAGATTGAAAGGGATGCCAAGAAAGAGATGGGAAAAGCAGATAACAGAAAGTGTGCTAGTGAAAGAAGAATAACAGAATCGATTAAAGGATTAAGAATGGTGAAAGGATAGAGGAAGATGTAGGCATTTTACTAAAATGACCGTGCCATAGGCTGGAAACAGTTGATGATGATGATAATGATAATTGTGTTTCTCTAAGGCTTCAACAGTTTATTTATTATTGTAAGTACTCTTTGGGAGTCAGCGTGATAGCAAGTCTTCTTTAACACCTTTATTTAACTTCATAGAGTTTCTTTTCCTTAATGTTGCACTCTAATTTTATTTATTCATACTTTTTATTTTACCCACACCATTTTGAATGGTTACTTTGTTGTGTTTTATTAAGACCTTCCTAAATTTTATTTATTATGTAAAACGTTTAAAATCAATAATTTATTTAACGTTGATAGTATGATAGTATCATCGTCTATTAAACATAGAAATATATATACTACGATCCCAAGTATCGTGTTTTTAAAATAATAACTATTAACATTGATGTTATGTAAATAAGTATCGAAGATTCGCTTTTTGACTCATATTTAAATGTTTTTGGATTTTAAAAAAAGGGATTTTTGAAGTACGCATAATAAGCTATGATTTTTACACTTAAAAACTATAATTTATTCTACTTAACATGATAATTACTTCTTTTCATCTTATAACTTAAATCAGGCAACAGCTGAAGAGAAAAAGCTGTCGTAATGTATCAATGTCTTCTTTTTTTTTAATTATCGCAACATGTTTTTTTTACTAATTTTTTTTTCTCCTTTAGTTATTTTTCTCCTTTCCTTGAATTTTTTGTCATAAAAAAAAAGGAGAGATGCATTGCCCCAGATACGAGAAAGATTTAATAAGCGGAACAGATTGCAAGTCTTCAAGGCGAGAGAAGGGGAAGGCGCTCAGGCAAAATAGGGGTGTTTGGTAGAAACGGAAAGATGTGGGGGAGAAAAGGGGGGAGGGAGGATAAAATGGGTGGTTTTTGCAGAGGAGGAAGAAGGGAATTCTTGAGACGAGAATAAGGGGGTTTGTAGTAGGGTGTGAGGGGTCGAAATGTACGCCTATTAAGGATGCGTGGAAGTTGGGGTTCTTCATCTCTTGTGAGCTTAAACTAAACGTGAGAAATGAAATATCGTCGAAGTAACGTGAACAAGTTTTTAGTTTTTCTCTCTTACCGTTGGCAGCAGTGGCGGTGCTAGGTACTTGTGTGCAAAGTTGTTAAGAGGGATATGGAAAAGGGGGGGGGGAGGTAAGGAAATTAGTGAGGTTAAGTTTCACGCTCTGGGTGTCGTTGAAGTGGTACTCATGTCTAACTGACGTCACGTTCTAGAAGATAACCATTTCATAAGATTTTTTTTTTTACTTCTTCTTAAAAAGACCACAGAATCTAGTTTTATTAAATTAAGTGAAAACTTTTAATAGAAAAATGGTAATATTTATAAGTTGTATACTTAGAGAGTAAGTTTGTTTACTGTCTTTAATTAGTACCAAAGTAAAAAAAACAACACATTTTTAACAGCCTATCCTTAGAACGATGTTTAAACACCCCTCTATATTCTACGTTTTTATACCCGTCTGACCACCCGCATGATTACACTAACAGGTCAGGGATGAAGACGGCAGAGATAATAGTAAAGTGCACCCGCATTTAAGTGCACCCGCATTTTCATAGGAGAGTGGGTAAACATACCCCCTCACTACACGAGTTTCGAGTCCTAACCTCCTTGTCTCTGCTCAACCAACCAAAACTAGAATAACATCTTAGCCCACTTGCCAACAGGTGTGGATCCTAATAATTATTGTTTTATTAGAATATAATATATAATATTAATATCATTTGAAAAGTTCATTGGTGAACACGAGGACTAAGGGTCAGGGTCGTATATTCTGGTTTTCCGGAGACGAGGATTATGTTATTTGAACCCCAGATGGGTGTATTGAGGGTGGTTTTCCCCCAAACGGTTTACCAATTTCTCTCCACTAAAATGCTGGTACATTTTACTTTTAGTTTTATCTTCTTTAAATATATCTACCAAGTTGGTGTGAATATAAGAATATCCCTGCAGGTCAGTGAGACTTAATGCGTAAAGAACAGCTTATAACGTCTATTTTTATGTAATTTTTTGTTAATCGGTGTTTTCCTCAATCATCAATCTAGGCTTTATGATAATTTCGTGATATTTTGTCAATGTTGGCAGCTCCACATTTTTACTTTCTATCGACTTCGTGGACGTTTCATGAACTCCTGGAATAAAAAAATAATTGTTTACATGATGCCATCTGTCTGTGTGTCTGTATCTTGGTTTAGAACCGACACTATTTTATCGAGTGGCTTGGTAACTAAGGTTTTCATAAGGTTACCCCAATGAATTTCGTAAATTAGCCTTACATACTTAAAATCAAGAGTAGTTTACTGAAGGGGAAAAGGCAAAATAATCAATTTTATTGATTTTGATTAAATTTTGTATCAAGGAACTGTTTGACATTAAAAAAAACCTCATTTTCCCATCAAAATGAATTTGATAGTACTTTACATACTGGTAAGCAAACATTTCCTACTATTAAAGATACGAAATAACTTATCATCATCAAGTTGTAGTAATATTAAATTTAAAAATATTTCATCTAGATATATTTATAGGGGAAGGAGGGGAAGAACCGGGTAACGGGGTGGAAACGGGTGGCCTTGAATTTGTGCCTGGGGGGTGAGGGAATCTAACGGGAGTGGTAGGAATGTCTTCTGTATACCCGTGTCAGTCACAAAGAGAAGGTTTGTGAAGATAGGACGAGTTTTGTTCAAGTTACAGTATATTCGTGTTTTTTTGTTTAGTTTCATCTTATTTTATGGTTTTTACTTTATACCTACAAACAGAGAAGACATCATTTTTGGCATTTTGTGGTGAGTACAATAGAAAGATACTTCTCTTAGCTTTACCCAGATATTATTATTCTCAATTTTGGGTTATAATTTTCCTGTTGTGAAAGTTTAAAAGCAAATTAAGCGTTTGGGGCAGAACCGGCGGGGTAAAATCGGGTACCCGGTTTTACCCCGCCAGTTCTGCCGAGTACCCGGTTTCATCCCGTGATTATTTGTTACTTTGGTCATTAATGTAATGTTATAAGCTAACTTGTTCAAATGAACAGGAACGTTCCTGAAGTTAAAGAAATGTTCGTTGCGGTAGTTATTTTATACGAAATAATTTATTTTTGATGTTTTGGTGTAATGTGATAGATTTGTTATGATTAATAATTATTGCAAGCATACAGTGTTTTATTTAATTAATTTTATTTCGTTTGTTTCAATTAGTGAAGCTTACAACTATATTATGTATATTATATAAGTTATAATTGTAATGAACAATACTAAAATTTAAATTATTTTCAGGTTAAGTACTCAACATGCCACGAAAATATATTCGTATAAGTAATCGCCAAAATTGGTCCGAGGAGAATATGGCGAAAGCAATTGATGAAGTTATTCAAGGAATTATGAGCTATAAGAAGGCATCTTTTGCTTATGATTTACCTCAATCGACTCTTGAAGATCGTGTAAAAAAAGCCAAAATTGGAGCTTCAGTAGAAGTAGCAGCTAAAAAAGGTTAGGCCGACAAGTTTTTAATATAATTTATATAAATTATAGTATTTAATTTATCGTTCCTAGCTTACTAATGTTAAAATATTTGGTTTTAGGGATGGGAAACTTCAAATGTGTGTTCACCGAGAACCAAGAAAGGGAACTTGTACAGCATATAAAGTTCATTGAGATCCGCTTGTTTGGTCTCACAACGAAAGATGTAAGGCGTCTTGCTTACGAGTTAGCTGAGAAAAACGGACTCAAACATAATTTCAACCTCGAGGAGAAACTTGCAGGACCTGATTGGCTAAGTTGTTTTATGAAACGTCATCCTGATCTGTCACTCAGAAAACCGGAAGCAACTTCAGCTGCACGGGCTATGGGGTTTAATAAAACCGCTGTTTCAAAATTTTATGAAATTCTGGCCAGCTGTTTTGAAACCTACAAATTCCAACCAGGACGTATCTATAACGTTGATGAAACGGGACTAACATCTGTGCCTAAAACACAGTCTAAAGTTTTGGCCCAGAAAGGCAGGAGGCAGGTTGGTGCTCTGACGTCAGCAGAGCGAGGACAATTGGTAACGGCGGAGCTTTGTTTCTCGGCAGCCGGACATTATGTTCCACCATTATTGATATTCCCAAGAATAAGAATGAAGGAAGAACTTATCGAAGGTGCACCACCAGGGACAATTGCTATATGCCACCCTAGTGGCTGGATGCAAGCAGAAATATTTTTAGAATGGATGCAGCACTTTATCAGTAACGCAAAACCTTCGAAAGACGAACCAGTTCTTCTGTTGCTTGATGGACATGCAACACACGTCAAAAACTTGGCAGTTATTGACATTGCTCGTGACAATGGGATCATAATACTTTGCTTTCCGCCACATTGTACCCACAAGCTTCAGCCGTTAGACGTAAGCTTCATGGCTCCTCTAAGCACTTTTTATGGACAGGAAGTGAAGACATGGCTCCTTAACCATCCAGGGAGAGTGGTAACGCAATATCAGATCGCCAAATTGTTTGGGTTGGCTTACATACGAGCAGCAACCATGCAAAATGCGATTTCCGGGTTTCAGAAGACCGGGATTTATCCACTAAATCCAAATACGTTCGGAGAAGAAGCATATGCTCCAGCAGACACAACAGAAAGAACTGCTGAAAAAGAGAGTGTAAATCCTGAAACAGATTGTGAGTCTCAACCTGGACCACCTTGTGAGCCTCAACCTGGACCTTCTTGTGAGCCTCAGCCTGGACAATCAGGTCTTGCAGTAACACCAAAGAAAGTTTCGTATAACTTTAGCGTTTCACCTCAAGATGTAATTCCAATTCCACACTGTGAAAGATCTTTTTCATAAAGAAGAAGAGGTAAAACAGCCATCATTACAAGCTCCCCATACAGGAATGAACTGAGGGAAATGCAGGGAGGCCCTGCAAATAAACAAGTAAATGAAAATGGTTGACAAAACCCCGCAATCTGAAGTAAGAACAAAGTCGACATTCTAGTTCTTCCGATGAGGATAAAAATGAAACACCATGTCTTCTCTGTAAAGCACCTTATTCTTCTACCAACAAGACAGATGAATGGGTTAGGTGTCTAAAATGTCAAAAATAGGCGCATGAAAGCTGTACCGGATGGGATAAAAATGAGCTGGACGAATTTGTATGTGTCCCATGCCTACGAAGCAAAAAATAATAAGATCCGGTTTAACCCCATGGCGTATCCGGTTATACCCCATAGCTGGGGCAGAACAGTTTATTTCCATTGTTCTATATTTGTGGAGGTAGATCAAAAATTTTCCCGAACACAGACATTTGTATAGTCAAATATTGTAATAAATACTATTGTCCTTCTCTGTACAAAATTTCATATTAAAATATTAATTTAACTATTTTTTTATTAATTTTTCCCCTTAGCGTCCCGGTATTACCCCTACTTCTCCTAAAAGACCAATAATTTTTGAGTCATAAGAAACTATATACTTTATGTAAGTGTTTGAAAATGTAGAATTGTTTGGTATTTGGTGGAGAGAGATGTTTCTGTAACTGAGTTATTCCATGTTATTAGGAAACAGAAAGTTCAGTGTCGCACTAACTAAAGTATGCCACCTATCTCTATCTTGAGCTAGTTCTATCCAGTCCATCTCATTACACCTTATAGCTTTCATGTTAATTCTCTGTGTCGTGTCTAGGTCTTCCCAATGGTCTCTTCCCATTGGGTAATCCATATTCCATTGAGTACCCTGAACAAGATCTTATCTCTTATTCACGCTGTATGTCCTGCCCACTGTTATCTGCAAGATTACATTCATAACAATGTATGTATATTGAGTACGTGGCATGTAACTCATTATTATGTAACCTCCTCAACTCCCCAGTAGCCTCATCCCTTTTTTGGACCAAATATCTTCCTAATCACCTTATTTTCGAACACACTAAATTTGTTTACATCGTGTAAGGTAAGACCACGTTTTTAGGACCATAGATAACAACCGATAAAACTATTGTTTTGTATATTCAGAGTTTTACATTCCTCAACAGCAGGAAATATGTCAACGGTTAGTTGACCAAGTAATAGCACGAATTTCCCGATTGTTTTTCTAATTTTCAATTCAATACCGTTCTTGCTAGTTAAAATTGTTCCTAGATATTTAAACTCACTAACCATGTCAAATGTTATGTTAGTCTATATCACAATGTATATTGTTTTATTTATACTCTTTGGTGGATTCTTTCTGCTACTATGTATATTATTTAGTTTCACAAATCTTACGAGTTTTTAGTTAATGTATCTATTTCAAGATAAATGATGAATACAGTCTGTGCGGTGCACCGTACCACCTATTTCAAATACAATGGTTCTTATTTTAACAAATAAATATCTTATTTTTAAATTAATGAGTTTAATGTGCACCTTTTAAGGTTTCTCCCCCTACTCCAACCCGTTTGAGAATCGTAAAACTAATTGAACACAGGAAAGTACATCAAATAATACGCCTACGCACTTAAGCGTATTTATTTTTAAAAATTATATAGCAAAATTAGGTCTTACACAAAATAGTGAATAACGTTGACAGGTCATACCCAAAATAGTGAATAACGTTGACAGGTCGTACACAAAATAGTGAATAGCGTCGACAGGTCGTACACAAAATAGTGAATAACGTCGACAGGTCGTACACAAAATAGTGAATAACGTTGACAGGTCGTACACAAAATAGTGAATAACGTCGACAGGTCGTACACAAAATAGTGAATAACGTTGACAAGTCATACACATAATAGTGAATAACGTTGACAGGTCGTACATAAAATAGTTAATAACGTTGACAAGTCATACACATAATAGTGAATAACGTTGACAGGTCGTACATAAAATAGTGAATAACGTCGACAGGTCGTACACAAAATAGTGAATAACGTTGACAGGTCGTACACAAAATAGTGAATAACGTTGACATCACATCCAGGAATTGAATCAGGTCCTCTATAAATGTAGTTAGTCATTGTAACTACTACGCAGATCAAGCAGATGACTGTACAACTCTAAATAATTCGCGGTAAGCCATCATATTTATAGTGTATTTTAAATATTTAGACATTAGCGCTTTTATGGGTGAACGGGCAGTATATGTCTCTAGACTCATATTGAAAATGTGATCGCTAACGGGAAGATCTGAGTTAGAACCTTTGATAGGTACACTATGGAGAAAAGTTGAGAGGATATTGGGGAGTGGGTGTTTCAAAATGTAAGTAAAAAAAACTGTGCTTTTCTCATCCTCTCCTCAAGCAAATGAGGGTGTATTTCCTCTAAACTACCTTCATAACTCTTAAACCCTCAGAACGAGCCATTAATAGACCACGTGTTTTTTTAGCACCACGTCTTACTACCCGTTTGGGGTTATACGCCAATTTAGGCTACTAATTACACTAATGTATTAAGGATGAGGAAGGTTGAATTTAGAAGATATGTACTCGCATTTTCGTGAAAGTAGAGGGAAAAATCATTTAGGAAAAAACCACCCTCAGTACATCCGACAGGAATTCGAGCTTAGATCATGCAGCCATCGAAGCGGTTACGTGTTATACGTACTCATAAAAAACCCCCACCTTTATCACGCTAAGTTTGAAAATGTGTCTACTCTGAATTATAAATTCAAATATTGATCAACGTCACCGGATGAATAAACAAGATTCCTCGAAGGAAATGGCGCAAATTATTAATTAGAATACCTATCCAAGGCACAGAGGAGTGATCTATCTTTTTATTCCTGTCAGCCAGTTCAATATCAGAATCGGATGTAATCCCTCCTTCATCCCCTACTTTACTCGACCCTCCCAGCAAACAACCCAACTCGGTGGTGAGAGGGGGGGGGGGGGGGGTTCCCCGGGCCGTCCTTGTGCGGGGGATTCGTGGGAAAGGGGGGGTTTTTTAACAGAAAAGGTTTACCCNGGGATTTCTCGTGACGTACTTATGCATCGGAATCCTTGGCAAAGTGTCAGGCAGAAATATCCTATTTATTCATCACATGTCTCCGGGTTTTCCTGTGGGGGGGAAGGAAAATAGAGGAGGGAAAAGTTTTTCTCGGAGGGGTAATAGATCCTAAACTGCCAATACAAGTTAACAACTCCTGTATAACTTTGACGGTGAAGGGGGAAGGGTGTAATTTTATATTCTATACAGCATGGACTATACTAGCGCTTCTTGTGTCTTCTATCCGTACCTTTTTCTTTATTGTCCCCTTTCACTTCAATTGTGGGTCTATATTTATTTTAAACTTAGGTAAAGGCAAATGTAAATTCTTCCTTCACTCCCCTCCCCTCTTCCACCATAAACAACCTTTCAACTCACACTCCGCTGACACACATCTAAGGGTAAATTCAAATTCAAAGCGTTTCTCTTATTTTATAGGAGGAAGTTTACAAAGACCCTTGAAAACATAGAATTTATATAAACTGTCACTTTAAAGTTTGTTTTGCTTTTCTTTAATAAAACTACTTAACACGTTTTGATCTTATCTACTCTTTGAAAAGCATTAGAAGGGGGAAAGAGGTTAGTCTCATGTGAGACGATGAGTTTGGAATTTTAAGCTTACACACTATTATTTTAAAACTATTTTATCTAATATTATTTTGTAGATCCGTTTATAAAATAAAAATCCTAGTAAGTTATTACATTCAACAACGACTTAAGGCGGGCGTGTAAGAAATGCGAGTTAAGGACAGTATTTTTTTCTTAGTTTTTATAACAAACTTTTTTTGGTTAAGAAATAAAATATTTCTCCATTACAAACAGAGTATTATTTTTTTCAGATGATGATATCAACCGTTGTTGAATATCTGTGAAGGGTGTCCTGGAATTTAATGGCAACAAAAGTTTATCATAAAATGTTGTTATACTCATGATAGATAGTCAACAACTGTTGATATTACCATGTGAAGAAAATTAAACTCTATGTTTCTACTGGGGCAATATTTGATATCTTTAGACCAACAATATGTTTTGTTGTAAAAACTGAAAATACACTTAAATAAGCTCGTGTTTTCTACACTCCTACCTGAACATTATAAAGGGCAGTGATGAAAAGGGTAGTTTTAGAGGAACTGCCCTCTTAATAACGTGGCTGGATTGAGGAAATCTAAAATTAATCACCATTCTATAATTAAATTTTCCAAAATTATAATCTTGGTCTGTCCACCATCGGTAATGAAGTGCGTCGAAAATACAATGTTTCAGACTGTTTGACCACCACTGAGTTTCTACGATTTATGAAAATAGGTTACAGCTTACAATAAAATGTCATTACTTTTTTTTTTAACCCCATTTTTAATCTGACACCTTATCTCAGTTGGTAGCGTGTCTGTCTACTAAGCTAAGGGTCCTTGACTCAATTCCCGACATGCCAGAGAGATTTATAAATGGTGAAAATATTGGTATACCCTTTCACACTGATAAATTAATGGTTTTGTACTGGGTGTTGTGTATGACCCAGTCTTAAGATATATTATAAGGCATATGAAGCTTCGACAGGCTGGTAGTGGAAAATGTATGGCTTAAATAAAAAATTGATTCGGGCCATAGAGGGGAAATAAAAATGGATGTATAAAATTGTAATACCATTTGTTAATTTTACCTGAGTTCGTGTCCGGAATCCGCTCTCACTATTGGTGTTTGTACCGTCCCGTCGAAGATAGCACCACCTTCCCCTGTTGAAACAACACACAAACATTACCGTAAGCGTAAGAGGTAAATTGGATGCATTAATTTCAATGAGTTGAACCAAAATATTTTAACATTCGGGTTCTTGTTCCTGTACTTTCCAGTAAACAATTTACTGTCTTGGTTAGAGTAAAATATAAAAGTTTTAATCCTTTTTGTTTTTTTAATTAATTTACGTTACAGTTTTTTAAATCTTTTTATTTGATAAATATACTACTATTAAAGAATTGGTAAATAGAAAATACATTAAAAAATAATTTACATTAAATTGTACTAAACATAATCCATAAAAAATACAAATCCTGAGAAATAGAAATCATTTAAATATAAGATTAGTTTAGAAAGAAGAGCATGAAATACACTTTTTTTAAAAAAGTTGAACTTTGTGGTCTTAGGGTAAAATGCTCGTTTAAGGACCCGATGTTTGTGGGTTCAAACCCAACTGGGGTTGACCGATTTTTTCTTGAGTGATAGAAATCCGTAGCACAACTTCCTTCGGAAGAGAAGTAAAGCCATCTGTCCCATGTCAATTGTGGAATGTAAAACCCAGCAAGGCACGGTAAAATAGTTTTTCTGGTAAAATTGGTAGGCTCTTTTGTTCTCTCGCATAGAAATTCTCATGTGGTGTTATTATTAGCTGGTTCAGAAAGTGCACGTTAAATACCTAGAAAAAATAATAATTTAAGAACCTTTAAGAACGATAGTGAACCGAGATATAATATATCGATTCCAATTCCGGTTATAATTTTAGTCAATTTATTTTTAGGGTTCTCTTTTTGGTTCTGGTATCTTAAATAACTGTTAATTTTAGTTATCTTTTATCGGATTTGGTTATTGCACACTTCTAAAACCATTCTTCAGCGTAGCTAGGTCGAGTCTATTACCACTCAGTGCATTCCCAAGTCAATAAATTGAACTTAACTGCTCAAATTTATACTACAAACCAGATAATATTTTATACTTTATAAAGTGTACACACATCTGCGTGAAGGAAGAGTGGAAGACAATATTGAATAAAAAACTTCAACTCATATTCGAACCTTCATCTCTCTGTCCTTAACAGTCAGGCCATGCAACCCTGCAAAGCAGATTTTACTATCGTTCTTTTAAAATTTATTGTTGAACAACATCTTACATAAACTGGCCTATTTTCACAATGTGACGTGTGTGAGGGGTGATTTTGTTTCTAGTTAAAATGTATGACGTCATTGACGAACGCGTCACAGGCATGAATATGAAATCAAATTCCCGTATCTAAGTATTATTCTCCTAATTTCTGACCCCCATTTTTTTTTGTAGCCTATTTCACTTTTCCATTTAATTTTTTTCTTTTTTTTTTGAATAATTACAAAATGTTCACATTTCAAAAAGATTTCTCCACCCACTACCACGGAGAAACACAAATAATAGAATGTAGCTCTGAACTGAACCTTTTTTTTTTCTGTCTCGAACATGACGTCACACATTAATAATCACCTCGTATTGCGTTATTAGAGGCCACACATTATTTCAGAGAAGAGAGGAACTCCGACCTATTTCTGAACTAATTATGTGAAGGTTTGCTATATTTTGACCTAGACTCATCTAACAAGAGGGTTAAGCCATACCAGTGACACTTTTACATTTGGTTAACTACTTTACTCAACAAAAAATATTATAATGATTATCTTTTTTTTTTTAAATTTCGCTCAGCTATTTTATACCATTAAAACTGATGTGAAGTTATATACTAAAAATGTGTATAACACGATATAATGAAAACATATTTTTAGGGGTAAAGTAAGGAATATTATTAATTTACACAAAACCGGTTGAAATTGAACATATACATTTCCCCCCCTCAGGTACGTGCTCCATTTGACTAAATGTGTTGTGTTTCATGCCCAACCTCACTTATAATTGACGTTAATTGACTGTCGGATACTTTTGAAATCTTATTTATGGTATTTAACGTTCAATTTATGAACTGAGGGGTTATATCAGCACACGACTTAAGGCGAGAACAAAGGAGACGCGAGAAAAGGCAAGTGTTTTTGCAGTATTTATAGTAAAATTTTTTTTTATGGTCAAAATAAAAAAAAATAATTCTCCAGTGGGATTATAAGAATTTAATTTTCTTCACATGGTGATTTCAACAGTTGTTGAATATCTGTCAAGGTTGTCCTTGAATTTATTGACAACTTTTTCTCTTCTTTTAAAAATTTTCACATCTAATACTGCTATGCTCATGATAGATATTCAACAACTGTTGATATCACCGTGTGAAGAAAATTAAACTCTTATGTTTTTACATAAAAACTGGTAAAATTCCTGGCCTTTTCTCGCGTTTCCGACACTTCCACCTTAAAATACTAAATGGAAGCGACAATATCCAGTCCCCAAAAGTTTTGGTTCGTATTTATAGTCTAATCTCGGGAGTCAACTAATCTCTAAATAAACTAATAACAAGCAGTTTACGTCGAATGGAGGTTCGGATGATTGATTATTTATATATATATATTAATTACTACCCATTCGGGTTATACGCTTATGTACTAACTACGCTAATGGTTTAGGGATTAGGGAGGTAATATATATGAAGTGCATCCGAATTTGCTTGGAGGGAAAGTGAAAAACCATTTTGGAAATCTCATCTCAGTACACCCGACCAAGATTTGAACCTCAATCTCCCCATCATCAGCAGTCTGGCCAACTGCAAAAGTAACGCATATATATATACATTTTGAAAACTATTATTTAGTATTTATTTTCCAATAATATTGTGTCTTATATAGTTCTTTTTTCAAAGCGTCTACATACCACCTACGAAACTTATGACCTGCTGTTAGAAAAGAGCGAGCAGAACTGGAGAACTCCTAATTACCTTGCACAATAGTAAAAGGGGTTGCGGGAGGGGTAAGGGGGCTACTTTAAATGTTGTAGACAGTTCCTAATGATTTTCTAATAAAAAATATTCATGGAGTTTTGGCCGCCAGTTTCAACCATGTTATTTTAGTTTTAATTAATTGTAAGTCTTATCAGTTTTTTTTGTATCAAATATTACCCCGTGGTTTAGTGGTTAGTGCGCCTAGCTACGAGCCCAGGGGTCCCAGGTTCTATTTCCAGTTGGTACCTTGGATAGATTTCCCTGACCGCAACAGTCACCAGGGTTTGGTTAATTAAGCTTAAGATGTGTTTCCACTGGCTCCATACCCTCATAATCACTCATCTCATCGTGACATGGGAAAAGCCTCCACGGAAAGGATGTACGATTAGTACATTCGGGCGTCCCCTGGGCAATGGTACATTAGTACTGCCTGTACTGTGATTTTATATGATTTAATATCAAAGAATCAAACCATTTAAGAGTGCCATTTAACATTAATTTTCAGCTGATTTAGCAGAAAAGGTAAATGACATCTCTTTTCAGATAATTTACTTACAGCAAAATATAGTCATTGTCAATATATGTCAATGTCTCAGAAGTAGACAAATGGCGTAGTGATAGAGTATTCATCTGAGAAAGTTTCCTCTTTACTAGCCGCAGTTAATTAGTATTATTAGCACTACGTCTTACTACCTATTCGAGTACTTACGCTAATGTGTTATGGTAGGGTGATTGTGAGATGAAATGGAGGACCTACAGTTTAACGTGGGATCCGAACCACGGTGGAGGATCCGAACCACGGTGGAGGCCTGGCCTTCCCCACATTCACAAGTTGTGATTAATACACGTCTTGTCAGAGGTGAAGGAAGGGTTTGGCAATCAAATAAATCTGTGCCGGGAGCAATGATTGAACCCCAGACTCCGAGCATAGAAGTCTTGACACCTTACTCTTAGACCACCAGGTCACCCACTAGCCGCAGTTACTCATCTAAATAGTTTCTAGAGCATTGTGGTGCTAGAAAAGACTTTGAGAAGATCAGGGGGACTGACAGAGGGACAAATGAAGAAGTCTTAAGAAGCGCGTGAGAGAAGAGAACTACTTCATATGTGATCCTTGGGTACAAAGAAAACTGGATCGGACACATCGTTAGGAGAAACTCTCTTCTGCACGATGTCATAAAAAAATGTTGAGGGAAAGAGGAGCTTATGAAGGAGGATCCAAATATTAGATGACTTGAAGGAAAGAAGAACATTCTTGGGGAGAATGAGGAGGCAGAGGACCGGACTCATTGTTGGTTCAAGTTCACTGACAAAAGGAATTGACGTGCCGTAAGACAGAACATATAGGGTGTTGCGATGGTTTGCAGGGCTCTGTATTTTTAATTTTCTATTTTATTTGATTGGATTATAATTTATTTATCAATATTTTGACTTTTTTGTGTGCTTAATGTATAACTTTGGTGTAGGCCTACTTAGATGAATTCATAATATTTAAAGTGATTTAAATGTTGATATTCAAACAAAGAGATGGATAAATAGAAAAGGAGAAAATATGTGGTTGGAGGGGAGTGCGAGAATCCCCAAGATACCATAATGATAATAGGAAGCTATTATTTGTTGATAACAACGGTTTAAGAGACGTCCATGATCAAAAATTTCCTGGGGAGGACTCTCTAAACCCTTTGAATACAACATGTCGATTAATTTCCTTAGGTTAGTCATTGTAATTTTTTTCATTCATATTTGAGGTATTTAACGAGTTATTTCTGAACCGACTGATTATATCAACACATGACTTATAAACTAAATTATATTCAGAACAAACATTTAGCCCCCAGCCGTTAAGGGTCAAAGGTGAAACCTACATTTCACCCCTGATACTTTTTTTTTGCCATGACAGGAATCAAACTCGGAACCTTTTAGCTCAATATAAAGACACTATACCGACTGAGATAAGGTGTCGGACTTAAAGGTCAGTCAAAATATTTACGGGCTAAGAATAAATATTTCAGAAGTTGTGATAAGCGTTGTGTATTACGTGTCCTCCACTTAGCCGTTGCAAACTATTTACTAAATAGGCTTATATCCATCGAAGTTGAAAGCATCCGTATTTGATAAGATTATCGAAAAATAATGTTGTAGCTCACCTGTTACCCTCAACACCTTCGCTCCTACCACCACCTCGTGCTTGCTGGCCGAAAACAGCACGGTGCCTCGTGCATCTGTGACCTTGAACTCTCGGGCTAGACATTCTAGTTGGTCGTTACCTGTGAACAAAAAACACCACATTAAAACAATAACTTTGGAAAGTCATGTAACACAGTGTAGAAGTTGGTGGATAACAGAACAATTCCTCGGACATCTGTGACCTCCAAATCTCGGGCTATACGTTCTAGTTGGTTGATACCTACGATCAAAAACATCCACATTAAAACAATGACCTTGGAAAGTCATGTAACACAGTGTAGAGGTTGGTGGATAACAGAACAGTGCCTCGGGCACATGTAACCTTGAAACCTCGAACCAAATAACACCTCGCCCTCACCTAAATGCAGCACCAGCTGGGATAAAAAAATTATCCCCTTTAATTTGTTGGCAAATATACTACACACTAGAAATATTTGACAAGGAATTAATAAATAATCTTGATGACCTGGTGGTCTAGGGGTAAGGTGTCAGACTTCTGTGCTCGGTGTCTGGGGTTCAATCCTCGGTTCTAGCACAGATTTATCTCATTGACAAACCCTTCCTTCACCTCTGGCAAGACGTGTATTAATCACAACTTGTAAATGTGGGTAATGCCAGGTCTCTACCGTGGTTCGGATTCCACGTTAAACTGTAGGTCCTCCATTTCATCTCACAATCACCCTACCATTACACATTAAGCGTAAATGCGTAGAATCCGAACGGGTATAAGACGCGGTGCTAATAATAATAATATAGTTCTGAATCAAAAATGAAACTTTAAAATAACCATACTGATTAAATAGACAAATATTTTTAAAGATAACACTTTTCTGTTCCTCCATTAAAATGTATTTTAAAAGCGGAACTCTTTTAAAATCGTGTGAAATAAATTGAGACGGTTGTATATTTAAATAAATGACCTAACAATTTTGAAGTCTCCATTATAATAATTATTCCTACATTTTAGTCTTTGATTCCTTAGGGGGTGTCTAAGTCATTTGTTTGTGTAAAAAAAAAAGGAAGGGGATTTTATCTTGTCAGTCAACGACAGTTTTATACATAAAAGAAACCCGACAAATTTAAAGACGAGATCCAAAGGAAGAAGAAGATAGTGCCTGAAGACACAGTGTGATGCTTCACTCACAGCAACAAGTAGGTAGACCAGGCGTCGTGACGCCTAAGAACACTTCCTGGCAGCCTTTCTATAACATCACTGTGCTACTGTTATAAACACATTAACTCCATTTGGAAGGAGATGAAATAGTCGTTTTCTGGATTACAATACAAGACTCGCAAGGTTAAATTATTTAAACTGAATAGTTTAACTTCTCTAGAAATTAAAAAAAAAGATCTAATTATCTCTCTTCAAACTAGTTAAAAGCCATGATTATTAATTGACTGAGCGTAACGAGGTCCTGTTTTATATTTACCGTTTGTCCAGAGGTTTTCTACGTGATAACTATAAAATGTTTGGACATATTTTAACTAGGCTTAGCTGCGACAATATTTGAACGATGTATTCACATAATTTTTCAATCTAGCTATACGTTTCAATATAGCAGCCGCTCAAAATTGTTTCGTTAATAGCTCGTTCCAAGTGATTTTAAATTAACATGCTAAGCAATTAATTGAATATCTAGAGTTTTTTTTTCAATTTTGACAGATATTTTAAGATTGAATTCTTAAACTGAGTGATTAAAAATTATTATTTATGAATGTAATGCACTATCGAGTATAGTATTAATAATCTGTTTTCCGTCTAACTTTGCCGCAAAAAAAAAAGTCTGCTTTATATCCAAGGAGAAATGATAGTAGATAATTCAACTTGAAGTCCTAAGAGAAATGTTAACACTATAGTAACGAGAATAACAGGGATGGAGCGAGGTTTACTCATCACAAAACTACTACATAATAATACATTACTAACGATAAGAACTTATAAGTAGTCGGATGGAAATAAACTATTTAGAAATACAAACACATTTTTTGCGGTCAGATTTGATAATATTGGTCTCTCTATTACATAAGTGTATATTCTTGTCAGACCCAATATTATTATTATTATTATTATTATTATTAGTACCGCGTCTTACTACCCGTTCGGGTTATACGCACTTACGCTAATGTGTAATGGTAGGGTGATTGTGAGATGAAATGTAGGACCTACAGTTTAACGTGGAATCCGAACCACGGTGGAGGCCTGGCATTCCCCACATTCACAAGACGTCTTGTCAGAGGTGAAGGAAGGGTTTGGTAATAAGATGAATCTGTGCCGGGACCGAGGATTGAACCCCGGCCGCCAGCACAGAAGTCTGACACCTTACCCCTAGACCGCCAGGTCACCCTCCAAATATGTTATAAATTTACCATTTTTTTGATAAAGTTCCTGAAAAAATAAAGTTTACGTCTATTTGTGTTTTATTCATTAGAGAAAAATATTTATTTTCTTTATTTCATACAAAAGCTTTCCTAAGGAATATATCTTTTTATATATTTCTACCAAAATATTGCCCAATTTACGCTCGGGTTTGCTAGTTAGTGTAATTATAAAGGTATTTACTTAAGATAAAGTTTTTCTTTAGTAAGTTGGACTATATACAAAGCCTACTAGATCCCACCTTGTACAGTTTTATTTTAGAATTACGCTAGGAGTGAAAATGGTTGAATTTAGGGTAAGTACACCGATATTTTCGTAGAAAAAGAGAGATAAATTGAAAATCCATTTAGGAAAAAAAACACCCTCAGTACACCCAAGCCGGATTCTAACCCCAATCTCCGCGTCATCGGCAGTTCACCCTATTGCGTGATTGACGTCTTAGACCGTTCGATGGGCGCACTCGAATTGCGGGATAGAGTATACCTGTCGGCAGGTCCACACGGATTGCGGAACAACCTGTAATCTCATTCAACTCCTAAACACTAACCTAACCTAGCCTAGCCTCCATGTTTCATTTTGAACAAACTCATTATGAATTTAGTTTTTACTCCACAGTTCGTGAAAGGGTATTACTCAGCTCGGGTGAGTTGTTCCGCAATTCGTGTTCACCGCATTCGACCACTAAACTGGGTCTTTATAGGAAGATTCTTATTATCTGTAAATTTGATAAGTTACCAGATCTACGTTTAATGTACTCATGCGTCAAGTTAAGTTTCCTTCAGCGGTCACTTTTGATAGATATTATAAATACCTATAAAATAAAGAATAATAAAATAGTAAAATCTTAACAAAGATGATTGATTTTTTGTTTGTTTAGTATTTTATAAATGGCCCTTTATATGAAAATTGGACTGCATCTCTGCTACTATATGGTAAGGTAAGTTTAACAAATTGAAAAGCCAGCTATCGCCGTTTCGGGCGTTAGACCAACTCAATTTTACCCAACCCTTTCCTTGAGGTTTGCGTCTCGTCAAAGATCCCCGTACATAAGGTTGTTCACTCTACAGCCTCCCACTCGTGAAAGGATTTGTCCTTTCGCTCCCTCCGAGTGCTAGAAGCCAGAACGAGGGTGAGTTTTGTAAGGTAGGGGAGAGGGGATTAGAGTGGGAAGGGTGTTGGCATGATGCTAGTTCCTTCTCAAACAGGATTACAAGGTATTGAGATGTAGAACCAGTCTATCTCGTTTCTTTCTTCCAGGGCAGCAACCACGCAAGAGGACTAGACCATATTAGGCTACGTAATGTGGGCCTTCTTCTCAGAGCAACAAGGATCGATAGGTTTTTATTAATGGATTTAAAAAATAAATGTATGTGATTGGGGTGGTAATATACTGTACTATATTTAAAAAAAATTAATATGAAATATTTAACATACACTTTCTGAACTGACTTATTATAGAAACACATGACTTATAAACTAACTTAAATATAGAACAGACACAACACCCAGTACCCGGTCATTAATTCATTATTATGAAAGGGTAACCCCACATTTCACTTATGATATATTTTTCTGATATCCCAGGAATCGAACCCGGGATCCTCATTTCAGTAGACAGACGCGCTGCCAACTAAAATAAGCTGACTGGCCATACCATAAAATAGTAATCCTAGTGTATTGATTTTTTTTAAGCCTTAATTATAAGTATTTCACAAGCTTAGATAAATAGTAGTTATGTAATGTTGAGTAATCCTCACTAAAATTCATAAATAATAGTTTTGACTATTTGGTCCAATAACTTAATTTTGTATAACTCAGAACAGTGATTCCCAACTTTTCTTAGTTGGAGGATCCCTTGAAATATTTCGCAAAATATCGGGAGAATCCCTACCTGGCTGACATATTATGTTCGACAGAGTTAGATTACAAAATAGATGCGTACAATGTTGGTAAATAATAATTAGCTCACATGCTTGAATAATATATTTCAAGAATAAGACCAATTTATAATCTATTTCTATTGAGTAACTATCCTCTTTTGGTACTTGAACTTTTCTTTTTAATATTCTTACTAACTTCAATTTTAACATAATTGCGGATACTCTTCTCTTCATCGGGTATACGTGTTATTGTAACATTTTTATATACTGTCATACATACCAATAAGAAGTAGGCTTTTTTTGGGGGGGGGAGGAAAGAGGGGGGGCGGGTGGGAATCACTGACTTGGACAATTATTTTCATTATTGTATTATTCTTGTTATTCATTTTTTACTTATTTTTTACTAATTTAAAATTAAAATAAGTTTTGTCTATCCCTCCACCAAATGATAAGGATTTAATGAGGCCTATATGCCCTCGATGGCAACGTGGCCTAACGCGCTACTCTCAGTAGAATAGTGGACTGCCGATGACAGGGTGATCGGGGTTAAAATTTAGGTCAGGTGTACTGAGGGTGGTTTTTCCACATATGGTTGTCCACTCTGCCTCCACGAAAATGTGAGTACACTTCTTGTTAATATAACCTTTCCCAAACTTAAAACCATCAGCCTAATTAGTAACCCGAATGGGTATTAAACACGCACAGCCAGATAGAAAAGAAAATGACATTTCAACGTACCTAGTGTAATTTCGTAGACCTGCTCACTTTAAGGTGAGATGGAATGGGAAGCGAAGAAAAACCAGTGTTTTTGCAGTTTTTATAGAAAAAATGTGTTGGCCAAAATAAATAAAGTATATCTCCAGTACAAACACATAACTTTATTTTCTTAACTTGGTGACCTCATAATTTATTCAATATCAGTCAAGGCTGTCCTGGAAATTAATGACAACTTTTTCTCTTTATTTAAAAAGTTTGTTAGAAATTCCACTATGCTCTTGACAGATATTCCACAACTCGCAATATTAAAATGTAAAATGTGAGGAAAATTAATCTTTATATTTATATTGGAGCAATATTTTCATAATTTTGGCCAAAAAACGTTTAGTCATAAAAACTGAAAAAAAAACCCACTGGACTGTTCTCACATAACTTTACATCCCACCTACAGGTGACCTGGCGGTCTAGGGGTAAGGTGTCAGACTTCTATGCTGGCGGCCGGGGTTCAATCCTCGGTCCCGGCATATATTTATCTGATTACTAAACCCTTCCTTCACCTCTGACAAGACATCTTGTGAATGTGGGGAATGCCAGGCCTCCACCGAGGTTTGGATCCCAGGTTAAACTGTAGGTCCTTCATTTCATCTCACAATCACCCTACCATTACACATTAGCGTAAGTGCGTACAACCCGAACGGTTAGTAAGACGCGGTGCTAATAATAATAATAATAATAAGACATCCCACCTTAAAGAGACGTCCAAAATCAGAGTGGTATAGTTTGAATTGGTTGTGGAAGGTTTAACCGGTGCGTATGAATAAAACCAATCTGAAATTGTTTAGCACACACAAGCATATAAACACACCAAGTTGTCACTTTTGACAGAGACAAATTTCACAGGTAACATTTTGTTAAAGTTTTTCTGCTTTTCTGCTAGCAGTCAGTGACCACCATTCCTATGGCGAAATGACTCTTAGTAAGTAGATGAAAAGTACATAATATAACTTTATGATCCCCGCCTCGGTGGCGTAGTTGGTTAACGCGCTAGTCGTGTTGAAGCTCGACTGCTGAGGACGGGGAGATCGAAGTTCGAATCTCGGTCGGGTGAACTAGGGGGGGTTATCCTAAATGGTTTTCCACTCTCCCCCCACGCAAATGCGGGTTCACTTCCTCTAATTCAACCTTCCCAATTCCTAATCCATTAGCGTAATTAGTACTTAAAGCGTATAACCCGAACGGGTAGTAAGACGCGGTGCTAAATATAAATAAATAAGACACGGTGCAAAATAATAAAAATAATAAATAAAAACTTTAAGAACAAATCTATACATTTTCTTGTACCACTCTTTTTAGTACTACGCTTTTGAGTCATACGGATATGTACCCTACTAAATGATGTTAATTTGTTAGGGATGAAAATGGTTGAATTTAGAGGAAGTATACCAGCCACCCTTAATATACTCAACAGGAATTCAACAAACCCCAATCTTCCCATCATCGGCAGTCCAGTCTATGGGGGTAGGGGGGAGTAACCTGGTGGTCTAGGGGTATATGTGTTGGACCTCTGTGCCGGGGATCCAGGGTTCAATCCTCGGTCTCAGCACAGATCTATCTAATTGACAAACCCTTCCTTCACCTCTGGCAAGACGTGTATTAATCACAACTTTTGAGTGTGTGTAATGTCAGGCCTTCACCGTGGTTCTGATCGCACGTTAAACTTTAGGTCCTCCATTTCATCTCACAATCACCGTACCATTACATTATTGTTACTATTATTTATTATTTTATTATTATCATCACCGCGTCTTACTACCCGTTCGGGTTATACGCACTTACGCTAATGTGCAATGGTAGGGTGATTGTGAGATGAAGGACCTACAGTTTAACGTGGAATCCGAACCACGGTGGAGGCCTGGCATTCCCCACATTCACAAGATGTCTTGTCACAGGTGAAGGAGGGGTTTGGTAAACAGATAAATCTTTCCCGGGACCGAGGATCGAACCCCGGCCGCAGGCATAGAAGTCTGACACCTTACTCCCTAGACCACCAGGTCACCTATTTATTATTATTATTATTATTATTATTAGCACCGCGTCTTACTACCCGTTCGGGTTACACGCACTACACTAATGTGTAATGGTATGGTGATTGTGAGAGGAAATGGAGGACCAGTTTAACGTGGGATCCAAACCACGGTGGAGACCTGGCATTCCATACATTCACAAATTGTGATTAATACACGTCTTGTCAGAGGTGATGGAAGGGTTTGGCAATCAGATAAATCGGTGCCAGGACTGAGAATTGAACCCCGGACCTCCAGATATGAAGTCTGACAACCTACCTCTAAGCCACCAGCTCTTCCCTAACACTACACATTAGCGTAAGTGCGTAAAACCCAAACGGATAGTAAGTGTGGTGATAATAATAATAATAATAATAATAATAATATATTGTGAGGGTGACGCCTTTGTACATTCGACCACTGAATTGGGAATTTCTCTAGAGACCAATGGATCTCCACAGGAATAAAAACTTAGTCTTGTACTCACCTAGGAATATCCTGTTGACCACGCGCCCTCCTTCGTCTCTTGCGTTCACTGTGAAGTTTCTCGACGACTCGATTGAGATGTGCTGCCCTTTTCTGGACCTGATGGTAGACGCTAGCAGCGCGTCAAGTACCATGGCCTGTCCGCTCAACTGGATACCTCCAGCCACTATCCGCAGCTCGCCCATACCTTCCTGCGGATAGGAGAGACGTGGGCATGAACAGATGAAATAAACGCTTCGGTGGCCATGTGTTCTAACGTGCTACTCCTCCGGTAAAATAAACTGCTAATGACGGGGAGATTGAGGTTCGAATCTCCGTTGGGTGTATTGAAGGTGGTTTGACCATAATGGTTTTCCACTTTCCCTCCATGCAAATGTGGGTACACTTCCTATAAATGTAGCCTAATGTCTAAAACCACTAGTGTAATTTGTACGTAAGCGTACAATCCTTATAGGTAGTCGGATGCGGTGCTAAAAAACAAATGACTAACGTGGAAATATTAGGAAGATTTATTTATTTATTTAGCACAGCGTCTTACTACCCTTTCGGGTTATACGCTTAAGTATTAATTACGCTAATGGATTAGGAATTGGGAAGGTTGAATTTAGAGGAAGTGAACTCTCATTTGCGTGGAGGGCGAGTGGAAATACATTTAGGAAAAACCTCCCCCAGTTTACCTAACCGAGATTCGAACTTCGATCTTCCCATCCTCGGTAGTCGAGCTCAACACGATTAGCACGTTAGCCAACTACGCCAACAAGGCGGGTATTTATTTATTTGTTTGAGGTATTTAACGTACATTTGCTGAACATACTGATTATACCAGCACACGAGAATGTCTATGAATGAGAGCTGGCCAGGGTATTTCCGCATACCTTCCAGGGCTCTCTTACATGCCATAATCGACAAGGGACCGACGGCCTTACAACTCCTCCAAAGAAAGTTGTGATAGGGATTTTTATCTATCAACAAAAATCCGTTAACCCCGGTTGGGTTAAGGTGGGTTAGAATGGAATGTAAGTTTAGGTAAATAATTTTTACAATTCTTTTTGTAGCAATACACCTTTTTTTTGATAAATTAGTAAAATATTGCTTTATTGGACAATAATTTTAATTTTCTAGATGCATATTACAATATTTGAACAGGACTTAGTTTTTTTTTCTATTAAAAAAATATGTTTCTGTTCTGATGTTAATATGTTCATGAAAATTATCCAAGAACTTTTGAGTTTACTGTGTGTAGAAGGTTCAATCATTGGTTAAGTTAGTTTGTAGATCGTGTTTTGATACAGGCTTTGAGTTAAAAAAGTGCAGATTAAATACCTCAAATAAAAAATAAATTAGAGTTATTCCCTCTAAATACATATAGTAGCATTAGAGCATTTTATTTATATTCGTATTTGCATCATATAGTATTGATCACTGTGATGAAACTATCCCTTATTCCTACTAATATAGGTCAGGGTGGGAGTGTAAAGAACACGATTTAAGGGTATTATTTTTGTATTTATCTTATGTTAAAAAATTTTGGTCAAAATAAATAATAATTCTCCAGTAGAAACATACTAGTTTAATTTTCTCCCCATGGTGGTATCAACAGTTGTTTAATATGTGTCAAGTGTGTCCTGAAATTTAATTAAAACTTTTTTTCTTGATCTAAAACGTTTCTCATCTAATGCCGCTATGCTCATGACAGATATTCAACAACAGTTGATATCACAATGTTAGAAAAATTAAACGCTATGTTTGTACTGGAGCATTAATTGATTTATTTTGGCCAAAAAAGAGTTTTGCTATAAAAACTGTACAAAAAAAAATACTGCCCTTAGCTCATGTTCTCTACATTCTAATTTTAGCATTTCATGGATTCCCTTGCTAATACAAACCCGTTGTCGCCATTACCTTTTTGTCAAAACAGGTAAATAATTGATAATAGTCATTTGTACATATTTTGGGACTACATTTTCAAAAATTGTTTATCAGTAAACTAAACTACAAAAAATTTGTATTTATAAAAATGAACAATCATTTTTCGTAGAATGTAGGAACCTCCCCACGTAGGCCTACTCAGTTTGACTAAAATTAATTTTCAAAATAATTTGCATTATAAATATTATTCATCAGTAACTACGCTTAATTTTAAGGGCAAGATCAAAATTGCGTTTTTTTTTACCTTAAGGTATTTTTTTTTTATAACACTTAATTAGAGTTTGTAAAAAAATCAACTTTTTTTTTGGGTTGAACTCCTAGATACAAACATAATTTATAAAACCCACTTGTTTTAGTTCAGTGGATAATATCATGTAAACATTTATTATAAACTAGAGGTAATTGTTTATGACAACTAAAATAATTTAATTAAATAATGTAAACAATAAAATATAGGCTTAATACTCTCTTTCATTGTTTTAAAAGTGGTATAAATGTTAACGACCCTTGATTCAACAAGTGTCGTCGCATTTAAGTTTACTCGTGGTTCTTTATTTCAAGAAAATATCAGTTTACAAACAATCAAACGATTAACCTTATAACTTAAAATGGCTAGGAAATGTGATACT
Source organism: Timema douglasi (assembly GCA_901482245.1). Classification (NCBI taxonomy): domain Eukaryota; kingdom Metazoa; phylum Arthropoda; class Insecta; order Phasmatodea; family Timematidae; genus Timema; species Timema douglasi. Next base: position 73,291 of record CABEEJ010000639.1, read on the forward strand.
CATCCCCTATTTTAACATTTATTTTTAAAACAATAGTCAGTCCGTAGAACACAATGCAAAGTGATATTCTACAAAGTTCAACGAGTGCCATTTTAGTTCATGACGTCATGAAGAGGGGTCGAAGTTTTTAAGAGGGCTCGCTACAGTCCAATTTAAATATGATGGCTAGAAAAGTTATTATATTTTTGTGTGTGTATTTATACATCGAATCATGTTATCTGCAGCTTTTAATGTTGATAGATAATATTTTGGAGAAAGGGGGAAGTAGTTGGGTGTTAATGCGCACGTTTTCTTGAACCGATTAAGTATTTCAGCACACGACTTTAATATAACTTCAATCTATAACAGATACAAAACTCGGTCCAACAGCCATTAATAGGCCAATATATATATATACCACTGCAAAAATAATAAACATATTTGACCAATAATAATTTTATTGTTCGTGTCAGAAATCAAAACAGGAACCCTCAACTCAAAATATATACTTGCTATCGACTGAGAAAGTGTGTTGGGTATAGATAATATCATGCCAGGCCTCCACCGTGGTTTGGATCCCACGTTAATCTGTAGGTCCTCCATTTCATCTCACAATCACCCTACCATTACACATTAGTGTAAGTGCGTATAACCCGAACGGGTAGTAAGACGCGGTGCTAATAATAAACATAGATAATATAAATAACTATAAAACAACATTTGTTAAACAAAATTAGCACCACGTCTTACTACCCGTTGGGTAATACGTCTACGTAACAATTACGCTAATGTGTTAGGGATTAGGAAGGATACATTTAGAGGAAGGATACCTTCACTTGAATGGAGGGAGAGTGGGAAAATATTTAGGGAAAACCACCCTCACTAACCGACAAGGATTGAACCCCGATATCTCTGTCTTTGGTAGTTTAGTACATTGCAAAGGTAGAACCTTAACCATCAAAGTGTGTAAAAGAATTATTAAAATACAAAATCTACCAAGTTTGGCCTAAAAAAAGGCCCTTTCCTATGAAAACTTGACCTTAGTAAAGGTTGAATTTTTTTATCACCTCTTCTTACTAACCGTTCGAGTTATACGCCTATACACTAATTACACTAATGTATTGGGGATTAAGACGGATAAATTTCGAGTGAATGCACCCGCATTTGCGAGGAGGGAGCGTGGAAAACAATTCAGGATTAACCACCCTCAGTGCACCCGACCGGGATCAAACCTCGATCTTCTCTACGTCTTCAGTAGGTTAGTCCAACACGAGAGTAGTGCGTTAGGCCACGCGGCCACCGAAGTAGGTCTTGAAAAATTGGGTGTGTAGAAGAAAGAAAGGGGGGGGGGAAGGAAAGGTGGCTCAAAAGTAAAACGAGGAGATCAGGTTGACCTCTCGCTTCTTAGTGGTCACATGGGAGTGATTCTTTCTAAAGTCGATGCGTCATTCGATCAAACATTTTATATATGGCCTGATGTTGATTCGGGGGGGAGAAGTTTTTTTTTTCTTCCAACATACACGAACGGTTTCACCGCTGTTTGGACTAACAAATCACCAAGATTTTATTGTACTTTTGGGATATACTTGTAAGAATAGAAAATGTAACATATTCACATGGTCTGTTGTGGAAGAACCTAGCTGTGAATATATTCAAATGGTTTCTTCCCCATTACCTGATTCCTTGACTTGTGCGGTTAATTCATTCAGAAGGTTTATCTTGTGAGTTGAAATACTGTAAGTGGAATGGTGCTTAAAATACGATGTGTTTTTGACATTGTAACACTACGGATTAATTCCATGATATAATAATGCTGTGATGATATTTAGGTTGTCTATAGCTCCGTGGTCGGGCGCCTATCATCACTATACGGGATAGATACCGTTTAACCAGCCGTTAATTGCTTCGTGGTCGAGCACTAATTAAATCGGTATATTTAATAAATGAAAGAAAGAGAACTATTGATGGCTGTTGATTCACACACGGTTTATTCAAATGAAATCTGTTAATTACTTATACATACTCGAATTAAATGCTTGATATCAATGCATACTTGAGATATTAACGTACATTTATTACATTCTATGTTAGACTGCGACTGCCAGAGCCAGTCTGTGCGACTGGATTTTTGTTTGCTTGGGCGTGGATGCCGGGACTGCCCTTCATCATAAGCACAAACGGCTTATATATGACATACCCCTTGCCTCTTGGTACCTTCGTCAACAGTGTAAAAACTAACTAATAGAAAGAGTCCTGGCAACAGGTGTTGTGAAGGCTAGCTTCTTATTGGTATAGGGAATTGGCGCCCTTTAAACAGAAAAAATTATATAAAAAATATAGTTTAGTGGTGTAATACTTTTTACATTATTTCTGAAAAGCGCGTTTTTTTCATGGATGAATCATAAAAGGATACTCTACATATGTTTCTTTAAATAAAAATTACGTTCATCCATGACTTTTTTATATATTTTAGAGAGATCCAAATCAATATCATTACAACATATAACAGGCTCTGGTGGTGACCTGGTGGTCTAGGGGTAAGGTATCAGACTTCATTAATCACAACTTGTGAATGTGGGGAATGCCAGGCCTCCCACCGTGGTTCGGATCCCACGTTAAACTGTAGGTCCTCAATTTCATCTTATAATCACCCTACCATTACACATGTGCTTAAGTGCTTATAACCTGATCGGTTAGTAAGACGCGGTGCTAATAATAATAACAGAGACTGATCATAAGCAAACCAAATGGCGAAAGCACTATAAGCTGTCTCTATCAGCTTACTATGAACGCCTTAATCTGATATGTTTAAAATCACCTTCGGTGACCGCATGGTCTAATGCGCTACTATCTCAATAGACTAGACTGCCGATGACGAGGAGACGAGGTTAGAATCTCTTTTGGGTGTACTGAAAGGGTTTTTTCCAAAATGGTTTTTCCACTATCTCTCTCCAAGCAAATGTGGGTATGATTACTCTAAATGCAACCTTTAAAGTCCCTAAAACCACTAAATTAATATATATATTTATAAAGATGAAAGCCCTCACTCACTGACTCCTTACCGTTTCTCTAAAACTCCTGGACCTGGAATCTTGAAATTTGACAAGGAGGGTTCTTTTAGGTTATAGGTATCTGATAAGAAGGGCTTTTGATAAATTTAACTCCCAAAATGGTGAAGTGGGGCTTGAAACATAGGGTTTGTAAAAAAATAATAGATGAGCTGGAAAGCTGAAATTTGGCATAAAGGATTTCCCATGTAACCAGAAACGTCTAAAACTGGTAAATGAGAATCCAAGAGATTAAAAGGGGGGCTATAATTGTTTTTAAACTTTTCATATGGGGTAGAAAATTAAAATTTGGCAAACAGTTAGAGATAGAATTCCAAAAGAGCCAGGTAAATCTTAAAATTTTAAATTTATATGATTGATTTGGAGAAAAGAGTGTAGGGTTAGGGTATTCAAAATTAATGCTAATAGAAATAAGATATAAAATTAAGATTTTACAGATAAGTAGAGATACAAATCAACGTAACAAGATAAATCATAAAATTTAAAATTTATAAAAGTGAATTGGTAAAAAAGGGTATAAGGATTACAATTTTTAAAAACTAACAGTAAAAAACTACTTCTTAGTGTAGAAGAAAACTGAAATTTGGCAGGTAGGTAAAAATACCATTCCAAATAAATATATAGGGCTGAAAATAATACATATTTAATTGAAACTTTAAGCAACACGGGGGAGGGGATAGGAGGAAGCTTTTGACAGAAAAGCACACGTTTAGGTTTAGTAGAAAATTTATATTTATAAAGCAGGTAGAAGGATGGTTCTGGACCTTACAATTCATCTTAAAATTCGAAATTTCTAATTAGAAATTGTTTGGATGTAAAGAGGTGGGTTACAATTCCCAAAACTAATGGAAATAATTACTACCCCCTCTACGTGTGGTACAAAACTGAAATACACAAGAAGGTATTAAAAACACTCCAAATAACCGGTAAAGACTTAAGATTTTAAATGTAGAAAAGAGGGTTAGATAAAAAAAATATTTTGGTGAGGCAGAACATTTTAATTTGCAAGGAATGTAAAGTCATTACTCCTATAACAAACTAGATTTTAAATATTAACTTTTTAGAAAGGAGGCTGGTAAGTGGTTTATTAGAAATCTTTTTACACACTGAAAAGTAATTTGTTGGTCGGGTTATAAGATCAACTATAAATAGCCATTTAAGTCCGACTCTTATTTAAAAATAAAAAGTAGTAAAGGGAAAATTGAGTGTTAAATTAAGATTCCTAAAATTAATACATAAAAAGACACATTTTGGTGTGATATAAAATAGTAATTTGACATATGAGTAAATAGACATGCCCGAAGATCAGAATGACGTCTAAATATTTCGAATTTCAGAATTTAAGCCTGGGAAATGGAAGAGCTCAAAATTGATACAACTATTATAGGACACTATTTATCTGTGTGGATTTTACCTATTATATCCTTTTTATTAGAACTAGATTTTGCACTATTTTACCAATTTTACTCTTTTCCCTTATAACCCTTTTTATAAACTTACTCCATTTCCCCTCATTAACTACGCTTTTTTACTAGATTTAATTTGTATCCTCTTTGATACTTTGAAACTCATTATTCTAACTTATCCATCCTTGCCAAGGCCGAGTGTTTAATGTGAAAAAGAATAAATTGAGAAAAAAATTGTAAAAATATTAAAAAGTAAATCTAATTTTCTTAGGAAATGATACAAGAATATAAAATGTAAAAATTCTAAAAAAGAATTTAAAGAGTAAAATTGGTTAGAAAACAAAAAAATGGTACGAAAAAAGGGCAATAAATTGGGTAAAAGTTGCAATCGCAATATACTGTATCGTCGATTATGAGTAGATCGAGGTTTGGGATCCTTGTTGGGTTAACTGAGGGTGGATTTTCCCACTCTTTCTCCATGCAATTGAGGGTAAATTTTCTCTAAATTTCATCCCATTTGTGTAAATATGTAGATAACCTGAACGTGTACTAGGTAGGGCTGAATACAGAGAAAAACCAGTCAAAAACACCATTTAATGAGTATATCTGGTTCTTTAGTTTACTCTTTATTTGACTATTGTCTTAAAACCAAAACGTTGTTTTTACCTTTAATGATAAATGTACTTGTTTAACTTTATTTGAAAGACGTAGAGGGGGAAGGGAGAAATAAAGCAAACCCTTTCAGAGTAATTGTATCCCGACCATTCCCACATCTTTACTGTCATCCCTAAACAAAATGGTTTAACGTGCGATAAACTCGCGCATTTCCTCAGTCTCAAAAAATGTCTCGTAAGATGGTTCGAAACTTTGTGTTCACTCTCGAAACATTTCCACCCCTTCTACTATTTTCTCTCTTTTTCTTTATTTTTGTGACATTCACGAACACATTCACTTTATTTACGACAACATAGAAGAGGTAACCGCGAGGATCTACCCAACACCAGAGAAGGGTAACCCCCTCCCCCCCTCCTTTAAGATTTATTGTTTTACTATCCACCGCATAAAGCTTTGGTAGTCATTCTACGTAGAACTCTATCCACGATTACGTTTCAGACACCACTTGGAAAGATAAATAAACGTTTAGATGGCGTTGGACATATTCTGTGACCTAAAAGGGTGAATGAGATTTAAAAAAAAAACACCACCACATAGGTGGGTTGAGAACGTGGTGGTTTGATCCATGGATCATTGATGAGATTAATTTCATTATCACCCGCCTCGGTGGCGTAGTTGTCTAACGCGCTTGTCGTGTTGAGCTCAACTGCTGAGGACGGGGAG
>CABEEJ010000639.1:122320-132903 GCA_901482245.1 Timema douglasi
CCCCCCCCCCTCCCGATACACACCAACCCCTATTCCTCGCCCTCACGAACAAATTACTATACCATGAAAGTGAACCCTCCCGGCGGTAGTTTATTTGTTACAAATTGTATTGTGACCTATGGAGTACGAAGGGGGGGAAGAGTTGCACCCTATTAGATTGTGCACGAAACTCTAACGGGGGGGAGGAATTATTAAAAAAATATATTAAAGAGAGAAGAAAAAGTTGGAAAAATTAAATAACCTTTGATAGGGTGCATTTTTCCCCCTCTATATATTAGTATATAATATTAGCACCTCTGACAAGACATCTTGTGAATGTGGGGAATGTGCTAATAATAATAATAATAATTAGTCTGCGGTCAATTGTGACTGCACTAGAGGTAAATGACTAAAGAAGGCCATCTATCAGAGTGCCAAGGCAAATAGCAGAAGTCACGTTGTTTTAGCGCTGTGTTTTAACATTATTATTATTAGCACCGCGTCTTACTACCCGTTCGGGTTATACGCACTTACGCTAATGTGTAATGTTAGGGTGATTGTTTGATGAAATGAAGGACCTACAGTTTAACATGGAATCCGAACCACGGTGGAGGCCTGGCATTCCCCACATTCACAAGTTGTGATTAATACACGTCTTGTCAGAGGTGAAAAAAGGGTTTGGCAATCAGATAAATCTGTGCCAGGACCGAGGATTGAACACCGGACCCCCAGCACAGAGTCCCGACACCTTACCCCTAGGCCCCCAGGTCACGTGTTTTAATACATTTTAGAGTTAAACGCTTATGTAATAATTACAGTAATGGTTTTATAGATATGTAGGTTATATTTTTGGGGAGGGATAGTTGAAAAAAAAAAACTGCTTCTGTTACCGCATTTTCTAATTATCGCACTACCATCGCAGTAGACTAGACAGCCGATGACGGGGAAATTGAAGTTCGAATCACAATTGGATTAACTGAGTAATTTTTTTCCACTCTTCCTCCACACAAATGTGGGTACACTTTCTCTAAATATAATCTTTCTCCTCCGTAGAACCATTAGCATAATTAGCGTGTAAACAACACTGGTAGTAAGACGCGTTAATAAGAAAACAGTGGAAAACAATTTTGTAAAAACCACCCTCCGTACACCCGACTGAGATTTGAACCTGGATCTCCCCGTCATCGGCGGTCTAGTCTACATCGAGAGTAGCGCGTTAGACCACGTGGGCAATGTAGCGGGTAAGTAAACATTCTGACGCTATTTAAGACTGGGTATACATTCATGCAACGTGCATCGAAGGCCGCATGTTTTATGGCGTCAGTCTCGCCATAATCTGGACTGACGATGACGGAAATATCGAGGTTAGAGTCTCGGTCGTATGTACTGAGGATTTTTTTTCATTAAATAGTTTTCCACTCCCCTTATCACTATAATGCGGGTACAGATCCTCTAAATTCAACCTTTCTCATCCATACCATACTACATACAATTATGGGGTTAGTTATTCCAGAATTTACTTGAAAATTCTGTTCTAGTTATTTAAATATCTGTTTGGTACGTACCAACCTGGCACCCGAATACAAGACAATAGTTAAATGTCCTCAAATAATTAACGCATCCATAATTATAGAGAACTAGACCCTTCGCCCCCCCCCCCTCCCCCCGCATTATTCTCAACACACATATTGAAGAATCATCATAGACTCTACCATAAAATATGAGTGACTATCGACATTTTTATGAGGAATAAATTAAATTTTCAAAATAAAATATAACCTATGTTACTCGCTGATAATGTAGCTTTATATTGGTGAAATAATTTTTAAAATAGGTCCAGTAGTTTTTGAGTTTATGCATAACAAACAAAATATCTAATCTTTCATCTTTATAATATTAGTGTAGATGATCAAGGTGTATATTGAGCCAGTCAGGATTCGAACAAGGGACGTTAGGTAATGATAGTATTACGCGTGCTTTTTCAAATTGTCCGTACGACACTTGGACCTATTCGTTTAACCTGCCTTTTGAATTGATAAAAAATTTCAAAGGAAAGTCCTTTGCGTCACTACGTCGATCAAAGAAAGAAAGAAAGAAAGAAAGAAAAAGACATGAACCTATCGTTCAACCTGCCGAAAAAAAAAAACACACACACACACAAAGACCAAGTAGTTCGTTTACCCCTTGGGAAATCGACAAAAGACGGACAAGGCAATGGAGGTGGTTAGGTTTAAGTAGTTTGTGGTAACTGTAGATGTGCTTTGGGTCTTTAATTATGTGTCTCTAACGAGCTAGAGTTAAGGGTTCCATATATTTCAAAGAAATACCTATTTAAGTTTCTACTTTTGTTAAAGGAAGCCATATGAATAAATTATTATTGAAATAATTTCTTACTATTACACATTAAACATATATAATATAATTTTAGTTTTACAGACCTCTCAGAAGAAGTTGAATACATTTTATATTTATACAACTAATTTTCTTCTCTACTCTAAACACAAAGATAAAATTTATAATTACCTTGACCCCTCCCCTCCTACCTTCTCATTCTAAAGTTCAATATATTAACGGTGTGCAGGCCAGTTTTGACCTATTTTTAATATTCAACTTGACCGCTTCAGTGGCTGGGTGGTCTAATGCGCTACTCTCGATGTAGACTAGACTGTCAATGACGGGGAGATTGAGGTTCGAATCTAGGTCGGGTGTACTGAGGGTAGTTTTTCTAAAAAGGGTCCTCCACGCTAATGTGGATACATTTCCTATAAATATAATCCTCTTCATCCCGAAAACCATTATATTAATTAGTACATATTAAGTGTTTAGCCCGAACGGTTAGTAATACACGGTGAAAAAAAAATCAACTTATTTAGATTATAAAAATTAACAGACTTTAATTCTTAAATTAAGTATTATTTGGAACTTTTCATTGCCATATAAATTTAATCTACCTTAGTATTTATTTAAATTTTAGTGACTCATTTGGTAATAGCTAAATATGGTGGCCTTTTGATCTCGTGGTCAGCATTACTTGCTAATAATTTAGAGGACCCGGGTTCAATTTCTGGCGGTACCACGGGTATTTTTCCTGAAGTAGAATTGTTCTATGTGCGTACAACCCTGAAAGAGCAGTAAGATATGGTGTTAAAAACAAAAGTTTGTTCATGGTTGCCATGGTCTGGTAAGTAGGATAAAGCTAGGATTAATACTTCTACTGGCATCACATTGAGATGAAGTAGGTCACATATACATCGTGCCCTAACCTCAGAAGATGGTTACATATTCGCCACTTCCAGAATAACACCTGAATTTCTATACTCTGATTTTATTGGAAGAACGATTAAAAGAATTAAAACTCATTTATTTTCACTCAACGTTGATAATATTTTACTTAAATATTTGTACTAGGGTGACCTGGTGGTATAGAGGCAAGGTAACGGACTTCTTGGGTGGGGTCCGGGTTTCAATCCTAGATCCCGGCACCGATTTATCTGATTACCAAACCCTGCCTTTACCTCTGACAAGACGTGTATTAATCACAACTTGTGAATGTGGGAAATGCCAGACCTCCACCGTGGTTCGGATCCCACGTTAAACTGTAGGTCCTCCATTTCATCTCACATTCACCCTACCATTACACATTAGCGTAAGTGCGTATAACCCGAACGGGTAGTAAGACGCTGTGCTAATAATAATATGTGTTCTATTTTATTGGTATTTATCAAAATACAGGATTAGGAATGTAATAACAAGGGATGGTTTCAAAGTTATACATTTATAAGAGACACTGAAGCTAAAAATGTTGCTGTGGTTAGGTCATGTGATGAGAACGGAGGAGGACAGAATGTCTGAGAAAGCCTTACAGAACAAAGAGAAAGGTAGAAGACCTATTGGAAGACCAAAGACAAGGTGGAGGGACCAAGTGCAGAAGATAGTAGTATTTATTATTGCCCGACTCGCCATTTTGGAAAACAATATTTTTTGCTACAGTAAAATAATGTTTTAACTCAAAGATAAGCATGAATGAGCCTTAACCTAATGATTTAATTAGGATGAATAAGAACAGTAGAGTAAAGAAATATATCACGATAAACACCAGCCTGTAAAAGTTTTTGTGACAGCCGAAACAAACATTCGTCTCTCACGAAACAATCGTTTGATCTGTCGAAGTGAGGGCGGCACTAGCTGTTCTAAATTGTTTTCTGTAATAATTGAAATAGTTAACGATAGATTGCGACACGTAATATATAAGAAACAATGGTATTCCATAATACCCGTATCTCCTCTAATTATTTTAGTAACATTAGAAACTACCCTATACTCTCCTTGCTGCCAAAATGAGTATGTAGCCGACAAAACTTAATGGAATACACTAAAAAAAAACTCATTAAAAGACAAAAAGCATTTCAAAGATGTATTTATGTCAATGAAAACTTTAAGAAACGCTCCACACATCGTTTTATTTCTGATTTTTTTTTTGAAAAGTACAAACAGATATCGAACAAAAAATTTAAAATTATAAATAATTCAAAATTTGATTGTCATATCTATTATTTAGATCTCAGGTATTTTTTAAAAAATATCTGACGACTTTCTTAGGCTTGTTATCCACAAAAAATACTGTGGCTCTTAATATTCGGGTAATATGATGTAAAAAAATATAAATTTATTTTAAGTCTACCAATACCATATCTTGTTTCTACTATAAATGGCACACGATAGTTTTGTATTTTTTCTGACAGTTGAAAATATATTAAATTAATAGTTCCTCTTTTATTTGCCTTGAGAATAACTTGTCTCTCTCACCAGATAATTATATTTACTTTACTTTACGATGTAAAGGAATATATTTGGAATGCAAATGGATCAAACAATATTGTTTTAAAGTAAATTTTCAACTATACAAACACCTTAAATTAGGTTGGTAACGAGTCTTACTACAAAAAAAAAATGTTTCCCGGATTTAATGCCCTTAAAAAATCTATTATTGGTTAAACTCAGGGTTTTATCTTCCACAAAGATGAATTTACTTATCGGGGGACTGGGTGTTGTGTATGTTCTATAATTTAGCTTTTAAGTTAATATAATTAGTCGGTTATAAAACACAAATTTGAAAATCAAACAAAAAAAACACTTCGTTGGTTGGAATGGTTCAAGGCGTTACACACGAAATATACTGTGCTGCAAATAAAGGGGAGATCCGGATACGAATCCCGGTCGAATGTACTGAGGGTGATATTTTCCTAAACGGTTTTCCTCTCACCTTCTACGAAAATTTGAATACACTTTCTCTGAATTCAATTTTACTCATTCCTAACACATTGGCGTAAATAATTTGTTTGCGTATAATCCGAACAAGTAGTAAGAAGCGGTGTTGAAAAATAATTCAACTGTCAGAAAAAGACAATGATAAAATACGATTACTATATTTTTAATTTTTNGTTTCCCTTTCTCCCTCCACGCAAATGCGGGTTTACTTCCTCTAATTCAACCTTCCCAATTCCTAATTAATTGGCGTAATTAGTACTTAAAGCGTATAACCCGAACGGGTAGTAAGACGCGATGCTAAATAATAATAATATTTTTTTTTCATACCCAAGTTTTGGTACTTGTTCAGGTTATCGACATATATGATAATTAGTACTACAATGGGGTAGGTATGAGGAAAGAAGCATTTCAGAGGAAATCTACCTGTATTTTTGTGGAGAGTATGTAGGAAACTATTTAGGAAAAACTACCCCCAGTAGACCCGATTGGGATTTGAACCACGATCTCCCCCTAATCAACAGGTTAAACCAACATGAGAGTTACGCCTTAGACCTGTAGTCCAAAGAAGTAGGTTACACCCGAATTCATTGCTGAGGGAACTGCACATCTCATGGAGAAAAACTTGATCTTTGCTATCTCTCATTTGACTTTTGCCAAATCTTCTCTGTCTCTCGGTTATGTCTGAAGGTGATGTACTGGACTAAGAAGGATTTAATGGCAAACTCGACTAACCAGCGTTGCGAAACTTGTATTATATTTGAGTGGAGATTGACCACAAAAAAACGAGAGAATGACAATTCTGTTTCCCAACACGTAGTTCCCTCAGCGATGGAATACAGTGTACTATAGTAATTTGTCCTCGTGTTTAAGGTGGCATGGAAGGGGACGCGAGGAAAAGACACTGTTTTCGAAGTTGTTATAGCAAAACTTTTTCTTTTACCAAAATAAATAAAACATTGCTTCAGTACAAAATATATAGAATTTGGTTTTCTTCACATGGTGACCTTAAAATTTCTCTAATATCTGCTAAGGGTGTTCTGGAATTTAATGACCAACTTTTTTTTTTTCATTTAAAAAGTTTGTTAGATAATGCTACCATGCTGTTGACGGATATTCAGGAACTGTTGATATGACAATGTGAAGAAATTTAAACTTTATGTTTGTACTTGAGCAATATTATATTTATTTTGGCAAAAAAAAAAAGTTTTGCTATAAAAACTGAAAAAAAAACTCTGTCCTTTTCCCGCTTACCCTTACATACTACCTTAAGAAACTAACATTAAAACTTTCAACGTGACTGTACCAGACACACATACAAAAAAAACAAGTAAAAAAAAAAAAGACCATTCCGTGTAAGACGGGGTGGGAGTAGCTGTTGACCCCTTGATGGTCAACTCAATAGGGGTAGCGACTGCCCTTTAATCTAACCGTGTTTGTGGGTGTGTGTGGAGAGGGAACGGGGGTGGTGGGGGTGATACTCTTAACCCCTAAACACACGCGACGACCATTACCCCTTAGTCCCTACCTGCCCACCCCCTCCACACACTTCCCACATATACCTGGTACTTTGCTTTAAGGCAGAATCGTGTTACTCATTCTCACAGAAAGGGCAGGATGGAGTATGGGAAGGGGGGGGGGGAGTATTTCTTCCTTCCTTACTTCCTTCGATGAAATTTAAAAACGAATCAAATGGATCGTTATTAAAAATATCTTCGAGTTATTTAGAATACTAATTTGACTGTAATAATAAACTGAATTCGGTGGCCGTATGGTTTAAGGTGGAGATGTAGAGGACGTGAAAAAAAGGTAAGGGTTGCCGTTTTTATGGTAAAACATATTCTTTTTATCAAAATAAATCAGATATTTCTCCAGTGAATTTTCTTCAATGAGGGGAAAAAGTTTTAATTAAATTACCGGACACCAATTACTGATATTCGACAAATGTTTGTATCACCGTTTGAATAAAATTATGCTCTAAATTGCTAGTGAAGTCTTTTTTGATTCACTTTGACTAAAAAAGTTTTGGTTTAAGAACTGCAGAAACTCTGTCCTTTTCTTGAGCTGCCAACATCTCCACTTTTAGGTGCCACTCTCGCAATAGACTGGATAGACTCTCCCCAGATATTCAATCTGAATAAAATCGTTTGAGCCATTTTGTAAAAAATTTAGAATTTTCAAAAATCATTTTTAAAGAAAAAAAACTTTAATCTTAGAGATGAAATTAAATCATGATTTGACTTCGAGGTATGACAATATAATATAAAGTTTTAACAAAATAGGTCTATATAAACACAGTTAGGGATGTAGGTCAGGGTAAATACAAAGAGACATAAAAATATGGGGGAAACAAAATAGAAATACCTACTTATTGGAATTCAGGACCACATAAAACCTCATCCATCAAAATCTTAGAAGTAGAAAATGTTCAATATTACAATACTTTGTTTAAATGAGAAAAATTAACACATGTTACACGGACATATTTATATAAAATTAATAAACCCCATCTCTTACAAAATTACAATATTACCTCGCTTTATACAATTAAAATAACATAGGTAAGGAGAATATTTTGTAAAAGGGGAAAAAAATTCACGCACTTGAAATTTTTACATTATGTACACATACATGCCTGAAGGTTTATTATCATGTAAATATGAATATGTTACGAGACTAATACGACCACCATGTAGTAACACACTGCTGCCTCCCTAACCTCCCTTACCACTGCTCTCTCTACTGAGGTGTGAGATAAAAAAAAATAGAGGGTGATCCTCTACCACTTGTGGTAATGTATTCATGACCCTGGTCTGGTCGAAATTCTCAACCCTCTTCGTCTCTCGAAGGCTTTTTATTTTTTCCACCAGGAATAAAATGTTTCAGAACTTTATAAACTTCTATCTCGACTACGACTGCTATTTCATTTGGAGTGAACTGTACTATATTTCAAATAACAGTTGTGTGATTTTTATCTATCATTGATGAAATGGGAGCTCCCTCTTTAACTGTGATAAACTACTGTGTTTTTTTAGTTTTATAGTTGAGGTAGTTTTTAATTAGGGCATTGATACACTCAATGGGCTAAAAATATCATCTTATAAAGCACTAATTAAATTTAAACTGTCAGAAAAAGTCAAAATTATTGTCAATAAACAATGATCGAATGCATTTTCTGAAGCTTTCTTTTGTATGAGCAAGGTTCTGACCCTTTCGGGTATATCATATACAGCGCCATGGCTTCTTTGATGTTGATTGACAGCTCGCAGCTGAGAGCTGACTGCTTTGAAATGTTACCATACCAAATTATTTATCCCTACGCCAAACCACATGCTCTACAAAAACATGGGTTTAGCAGCTGTCACTTCTGACGATCAAAATATAGGTATATACCTAAATGTTGACAGTCAGAAGTCAGCTGTGAGCTGTCAGTCAGCACCATAGAAGCCATGGGGCTGCTGTAGCTATAAAGAGCCTGGGCGAGAGTCTCTTAAAGATCACTGGTGATACAAAAAATCTCGCTTATCCTAGAAGGACTTTGTGAGTCTGAAACATAGCTCCCTAGCATCTGGATAAGAAGCTTGATGGAAACTAACGGCATGTAATACAAGTTCTGCGTAAGATTCATGAAGGTGTTCCTTGATACATGTCCTCTCAAAATCCTATCGGATTCCTATTGTAGGTTTAATAGTATGCGTCCAAAATTATTCTCAAACAAAGATTCTGAAACTCTAGCAATATTGTTCATATGGGTACACCCAGGTACCTTCCTGCAGGACACATGCAGTCTAGAAGCAACCTGAGGAACTGCTTGTGCAACTTGGGACCATTCGTCGTTGCGTGTCCGCTACGTCTGTTCAGCAGTGTTCCTAGGATACCCAACGTCTGCGTTGACATGGTCAGTCTTTCGTTTAAGTGCAGTCAATTATAATATTGTACATATCAATAGTAATATTGAAGAAGATAAGTCTGCTCAGCAGAGATGGTTAGGACATGTTGAGAAGATGGAAGAAGAAAGAGTTGTTGGGCAATGTTGGAGATGGAAGCCTGGAGGGGAAAAAAGACCAGAAGTAAGACCGAGGAAAAGGTGGATAGATGGCGTGGAGGAAGCCCTCTAAAAGGAAGGTATGCCAAACACTCGGAAGTTGAGAGAGAGAGGCGAGAGAAATGACCAACAGAATGAACTGGAGGAGGAGGATGGCCCGCTGACAGGCGCGTACCTAACTGGGAGATGAAGGAGAATACCCAGTGGAGGTTCGTGGGATGTAGCCATGAAAAGCCAAAATTGATGGGACTGTAGTAGTAAACGTTATCACCCCCCCCCCTCTCAACGTTTTATCGACCACACACTCGATAATATATGCATAAATGTATGTTTAATGTCATGTTCAAAGCCACTACTTTCGTTTATTCTGGTTTGACGGCGGCCGAGGGAAAAATTCGGAGTTATCATTCTTTAAAAGTCTCTCTTCAAGAAAACTCGGCTAAATTTTCTTATAAATTCTACCTTAATAATCTAATCAGTGTAATTAAAGATTCATATCTCAGACAGGAGTTGGCTGAGGGTTGTTTTATTTCCTAAACTGTTTCCCAATCCTTCTGTACAAATAGATAGGTACATTACCTCTAAATTTTACTTTCCTCGTCTATAAACCATCAGTGTCTTTAAATACCAATAGCCCAGACGGGTAGTAAGATATAGTATGGATCGAAAAACAATATTTATAAGTCAAACACCATGCCATACAAATAACAAACATGGCAACCCCTGAAAATTAGTATCCTCAACCATATGTCGAAATGTGTCGGCTACGATAACTCGCTGCCATTTCAGATTTCTATAGATAGAATGAAAAGAGAAGAAAAACCAGATGACGTAACTTATGCTTACTCTTTTCCCTGGGGTGTGCGCCTGGTGGATGTTCCTAATTCTATATATCCCCCTACCCTCGACTCCCTCTCATTCCCTAACCCATTTGCTTCCCTTAAAGTCCCTCTTCCTTTGCACGTAACTTCTTTTATACCCCATTACGTCTCTCTATCGTCTCCACCACTTCTTCTTACAACATGACTGGAAAAAGTAAGCAGGAAATATAAAAGAGAGTGGGGGAATAGAGGGGGAGAGAAAGAAAAAAAAACTTTTTTTTTTTCATATGGAAGTGTAAATGTTGCAGAAATCGGAAATACGTATATTTTGGAAGCGTTTTGATAAATCTTGTCACTTGATGATACAGACTTGTTGTCTATTCATTTTTATTGAGCATTATGTATTCTGTATGCTCACAAATGTGAATATTGCCTAGGAGTAGGTGTGTGTGTGTGTGTAAGGGGGGGGGGGG
>CABEEJ010000639.1:132969-146853 GCA_901482245.1 Timema douglasi
GGGGGGGAATGGTCGGGAATACACTGATTTGCATCTGTTCTCATTTCAAACATTTAAAGTGCAACAAAGTTTGGAAATAAATAAAATATCTATTATAATTGAAAAATGTAATTAAGAATGGAACCTTTAATTCCTGGGATACCTTGAATCTTTGAGGATATTAAGGATTCATGGATTAGAGAACGTAGATTATTCAATATATTTTTTAAAAGAATAGTTTTTTCCCTTTAATTTTGGAATCAAAATCTGCCCTAGGGCTCTTTTATTACATTAAGTAGTTTATTTATATACAGGGCGTACTGTAACATGGGGGACCCACTTCAGCGGTGGACAGGAGACACGAAAACAATGAAAAAGAAATCATATGAGTATTCTATAATCATTTTTGTATTTCATTATTGTGGGGCTACTTGACATTATAAAAGTGCTCAAAATGGCCTGAAGGCAGTCTTGAATTAAATCCTGCAGTTGTCGTATAGTATTACTCCAGATTATGTCTAAAATACATTGCAGTGCAATACATTCAGGCCAAAGGTGTTTATTTTGAACATTTACTACAATGCTCCACATGGCTAAAGTACAAACATGTAGAACTCGGGAAAAAAGGTCAAATGGGACACATGTTTGTATAAAATTTCTTCATTGCTCTTGTGACTCCTGTCCAACTTTGAAGTGGGTTCCCACATGCTATGGTTCCGCCAGCAAATTTTTTATATATAAATTTAATAATTAATGTGTTAAATTAAACCTCTTATGTATATCATATTTTCTAAGAATCGATTTCAGATTTTGTAGTCCAAATGAAAATTAAGATTAAAGATTTGAATTCATAAAATAGTGGATTACATTCATCTCTAATTTCAATTAATTTATTTTGTATTTGAATTATATATAAAGTTTATTAATTACTTTATCAGAAGACTGGAAATAAAGTGAATAGTAGATAATTTTAGTCCACATTAGTGTGTAAAGAGCAGAGAAGATGAGAAAACCACAGAAACGAATCATATATGCAACAAAAAAAACTCAATGCACCTGGGTGGGATTTGAAACTTGACATCACGGCATTGGTGATCTGAGCCTGACCATTAAGTTATTATTTTTACGCGTATTTCAAAACAAATTTGGTCTATCTAGAATTTAGAGTACGATATTTTTTGAACACTTTAAATCATTTTCGCTACATAAAAAACATCTCGCAGGTGATTGGCCACTGTCATCAAGCATGATTCCTCCACGTTCTAGACAATGGCCGAGCCTATATATAATACGGATAATTTATTCAAGTATATAGAAAAAAGGAAAACACGACTTTTTAAAACTCGGTACTGAAGACTTTTATTGAAACTCGTATTTAGGCACTGTTTAAGATTACAAACCAAATGTTTCATCTCATTTTATCCTGAAAATTACTGTGAGGGTACTTTATATAAGCAGACATTTCTAATTTTTTTTATCATATCTTATCCACCCTTTGAGATAAAAAAAAATAGTTTACCATTGCAAAATGTCTTCACTCTTAAATATATAAATTACATAAATAAGATACTATTTTATAAAATAAGTAATTATAAAATCATAGGCAAATATATATTTTTAAATAGAGCTTTGGTAAATGCAGGGTTGAAAATTACAAGAACAAGTAGTATGTTTCTGTAACAGTGAATATTATTTCATATATGCTCTTTGGGGAGAGGCGATCTTCTCTTTTCTCCAATATGTTTATTATTATTATTATTATTATTATTATTAGCACCACGTCTTACTACCCGTTCGGGTTATACGCACTTACGCTATTGTGTAATGGTAGGGTGGTTGTGAGATGAAATGGAGGACCTACAGTTTAACGTGGAATCCGAACCACGTTGGAGGCCTGGCGTTCCCACATTCACAAGTTGTGCTTAATACACGCCTTGTCAGAGGTGAAGGAAGGGTTTGGCAATCAGATAAATCTTTGCCGGGACCGAGGATTGAACCCCGGTCGCCAGCATAGAAGTCTGAAACCTTACCCCTAGACCGCCAGGTCACCTCCAATATGTTTCAATAACAATGTATATTGTTTCCTTTCACTTATCTATTGTATCTATATTATTTTGATTGTTTTCACAAACCAACCCTGTGGTGTAGTGGTCAGTACACCTGGCTATGATCCTAGGATTGCCGGGTTCGATTTCTGGATGGTACCTTGAGTATTTATCCTTAAAGAGGTCACCAGGATTTGGTTAGTTAGTCTAAAGCTAGGTTTAAGTGTTTCCAATAGTTTCACACCCTCATACTCACTATCACCATCATCTCATCTCATCTCATCTCATCGGGACATGGGAGGAGCCTCCACGAAAAGGATGTATGATTAGTATATTCGGGCGTCCCCTGGACAATAGTACGTTATTACTGGCTAATATTTCCACAAACTGGGCCACGAATCATGTAGCCCAGACGCGCAATATTAATGTTACTATTTACATATATTTTTGTTATTTTTTAATATAAATTTATGTTATTTAAGATTGTTCGGATATTCTCACACTAAAATAAATAAAAACAAACTTTGAAGGGGCTCAGTAAGTAGACCTTAAAGATTGATTTCACACTCAACGCTATCAATGTTGCGAAGGAATTCTTTTATTGAGCGAGACTGGCAATAAAAGCTCAAAAAAAGAAAAAAAAAGAAGAGGTTTATAAAACACACGTTTCAAACACTCTCGGGAATTTTTACTTTGGATGCCTATCAAATGGTCCAATGAACGCGGCCTTTCAGTCCGATCTTTGGCACTGCACCATTCTTTTCACTTCTATTGGGTTCCGGAAATATATTCCTTTGGATAGAAATAGTTTTGTTGACACAATTTTACAGTCGGTGAATGTTGATAATGAGTGACAAGTGTATTTCCTCGCAGAGAATCATCTGGGAAAAGCTGTCTTAGTTTTGTTTTTGTCTTCTGATAAGTAGAATGTAGGTGACCTGATGGTCTAGGGGTAAGATGTCGGAACTCTATACTGGGGGTCTGGCTTTCAATCCTCGGTCCCGGCACAGATTTATCTGATTGCCAAACCCTTCCTTCACCTCTGACAAGACGTGTATTAATCACAGCTTGTGACCCTACCATTACACATTAGCGTAAGTGCGTGTAACCCGAACGGGTAGTAAGACGCGGTGCTAATAATAATAATAATAATAATAAGTATTGTAATTGTGAACATTTTCGTTATATAGATTATGATGAATATTTATGTTTTATGTACCTTCGGAACAAAAGTCGTAGTTTTAGTAACATTATAAAGATTTAATCAAATATTTATCAGCCTATATTATTAAAATTACCTGCTCCACATTAACCAGTAGAATTATTATAATAGTTAAAATACCAAAGTTTACCTTGATATAACTTTGCAAACGTCCACCAAATCAAAAATAAATAATTCTGGCCTCTTTTCCCCCTCAAAACCACACATTCATTGTTTTATTTTATTTTTTTGTACCGTGCATAAATTTTGAGATAAATAGCTGAGAGATTTATTTTAACAAATATTATAATAAATAGCACTGTTATTTATTTTTAGGGGGAACATTTTTCTAAGGAAACGAGGTTCCCAGGAAACATTTTCGAATTCCCTCTATTGATGTTCGGGCTAAGTGGGCCATTACCCTATCTTGCTGAGTCCATGGGTTGTTGGTATCCATGGCCCTTACGTTGCAGTTCAAGGGTCATACGTTCAGTACGGGAAACTACGGCACGCTTAGAACTTTCCTGGCAGGTCGGGTTTCTCCCAGATATTGCGTGCAGGTGACACTAACCAGCTGACGGTCTGAATGCGCACGCTGCTCTGGATGATTGGGGAAACCCATTAAGAGAAACCAGGACAATCGTGTTGTTTACCTACTATTATTGTATTATGGAGCACTCACTTCATAATGTTTGTTCAGTCCTCACCGGACAGCCAAACTACACTATAGTTTGTTATTGCCTGCGATTAAATGACATATGTCAACGTTGCTTTAATTTAGATTGGGTTCTAATTAAATCTACTATTTGTGTATAGCTCTTCCAATCATTTCATTATAAGTTCATTTGCATTTAGTTTTTTTTAAGAATAATTTGTGTACATAGTAAGGCCTAATTTGTATACTATATTATTATTATTATTATTTTTATTATTATGTGTTCTCTCTTATAACAGTTATATTCCTTTTGTCAGTGAACTTAGACCGCTAATGCGTCCCATCCTCTGCCTCCTCCTTCAGCTTCCAGAATTTTCTTCTTTCCTTCAAATTATAACAGAACTCCTAAATATTATAATATGAATACTAACTTTAAAAATTGACAAAATTTGGTAACGGTCTAGTAAAAACTGATTTTCAAATAGTAAGCTATTTTAGGACGGTCTCTGGAGCGAAGTAAGAACATAAAGATCCACATATGATTCAAATAATCAATCGCCTACAATCACTTTCATAATAATAGTGTTTTTAAAATAAAACTGGCTCATTACAAAAAATGAATATTTAGTGTCAAAAGTGGGATATCGATAAAACCTCGATGGGGTTGTCTTATCAAAAAAAAATACCCCTCCAAAAGTAGTATCAGACCCAACACTCTCAAGAGGTTGGTGAGTGGAGGTTTTCTTTTTTTCGGGTGTTGAGAGAAAGTAGAGAAAGAGTACTAGAAGGAAAGATAAGTCGGCAACACGTGACCACATTTATCAACCCCCTCGCAGCACGGTCTGGTTGTGATAGCACGAAAGCTACGATGACAATGTAATATTCTGGCACTGCCTTCTCACCCACTCTTTAGTCTGTGACTTTGCGCTTTATGTCATCCGATTACTCTCTTTCTCAATTCTATATATATATATATATATATAATACAAATACACTAGATTAATGAGTTTCAAATAGATTTATTTGAAAATCGCATGCATATTTCAAAATTAATGTTAAAAGAAGAAACTGTTAAAAGGCAAAGAAAATGACTTTTTTGAGAGCATACTAGTTGTCACGAGGAGAAACAGGATTAGGAATAAAGATATCAATGCAAGAGTTTGGGTTATAGGAAGTACGTAAGATAGTAGAGTAATCATTGGTGAGATGGTATGGTCATGTAATGAGGATGTCAAAGGAAATAATCCCAAGGAGAATGATGGAGATGAAGGATGTAGGAAAAGAACCCCAAGGGAGACAAAGGCAGAAATAGAAAGGGCAGATAACAAGTGTGTGAGTAGAAGGAAATGACTGGAAGTAAATAAAGGAGGAATAGTAGGGGAAGAACAGAGAAAGATTTCCATTTTTCATTTGGTTGAATACTGTATATGTATCAGTTAATGATAACGTTTAACTTTTAGCGTAGCTTCAACTCACCTAAATTAATTTAGTGGATTTTAAAATGCAATCGATTGAATCCTCTTTAAATGATTGGCCCAAATAGTGCTTTCCCCATCATCTTTCCTCGCCTTTGCAGGTAGAGTTACTCTGTTTTACCCTTCTTACCCTTATATAAAGCATTTAATTAGTCTGGCTTAAAGCGTCCTTAATAAATAAAGTGGACAGAAAAGGAGAGTGTAGGAAAACATAGTTTGTTTTTGAGAAGTTTCAGAGAAGTCGTACCAACTTGAAAGTTTTGTTCAATAATACTTGAAAAAGATTAGACAAAAATAAAATACCAATTAACTCTGGTGATCTTTTATAGACAAGATACGTATTTAAATCTCCACGAGGTCTATATTTTATCAGAAAAATACTGTACATAAAGGAAAGAATCTCACCCTCTAGCGAAAAGATCCGGAAAGTCCGTAAAGCTAAATGTAGTTCTTTCAGACAAACAAGAAGTCGCGCGCTGAAAAAAGGCAGGCAGGCACTATATTATAACGTGATGGTTTCTTGGACCTAGTCCAAACGCAAGCTCTTGTAGGATGTGACGTCACTCACCTGTTATTCGAGGCGTTCTCATTCGGTTTACTGTGGTTGCTTCCACCGCCCTGGGAACAAGAAAATAAATGAATCAGAATGACGGCATTGTCACGTTATAATAGTTGAGGAGCTAGAATAATCGAAGAGAGATTCATAAAAATACAAAACTTAAGTGGTTTATAAGGTTCCTGGGTGGAGCTATCTGGCAGTAGGAGAACAAACAAAGGGGGAATTCTGAATACAAGAGACAGTATAGTTTGTGTTGTTATGATAAAACGGTTTAACTGCTTTATATTCCATTGTTTTCTAAAGAAAAATGCAGAAAAATAAACCCCGATGCGACGTCTTGTTCGACGCGTATAAACCTAGGCTAAGCTATTAAAGTTTAGTAATAATTTTATTTACTGAATATAATAAGATCAATTAAAATAAAACCCACCTCAGTGGCTACGTGGTCTAACGCGCTACTCTCGCAGTAGATTGGACTGGCGATGACGGAGAGACCGAGGTTCGAATCTAGGTCAGTTGCGCTGAGAGTTTTTTCTACAAAATGGCTTTTAACTCTTCATCAACGAGAATTCGGGTACACTTTCTTTAAATACAGCCTTATGTATCCATAAAACTATTAGCGTATAAACCGAACGGGTAGTAGATACGGTGCTAATAATAACAGAATTTTCATGTGAATTTAATTTGTATTTCTACTTTCTCGCTATTTTACAGATAGAGAAAGTGTGGTGATCATAAAAAAAAATCAAACTCGTGATTTTGATGAATATCGACGTTTCATGACCCCCCCGAATCCGAAAAAGTTGTTTTTTTGAATTTCCATATCTCCGACTAGAGCCTAAACTATTTTAATGATCGGGCTAAAACTTGGTATCTAGGGTTTTCATAGGGTTGCCCCGAGGGGTTTTTGGAATTGGATATATAACCCTAAAATTAAGGGTAGTTTACTGTAGGATAAAAAGAGAAAAAGTCAATTTTCTCAAAATCTACTTTAGCGATTTTGATTAAACTTCATTACAAAACATTTATAAATATTACCTACAAATTACCCTTCCAATTTTATCTTATTTTTATTTACAATAATTTTCAGATTTCAATATGAGAACACGTCTGAGAAGAAAAGATAAAGGGCAGTCACCAAACAATATTATGTTAAGGGCAGCTAAGCTGGTTAGAGAAAATGGTCACAAAGACTTTTCCTGTAGAAAGATAGCACTACAATTCAACATTCATTATCCCATATTATCAAGATATATAACTTAACTAAATTTTAAAAAATGACAATTTAGAGCAAGGAACAGAGGATATTATTACCTCCTGCGGATATTCAAATCCACGACAGATATTTAGTGATGCACAGGGAAATATTTTAAAAGCTTATGTTCTTCGTTCCAGTGAAATGATGTTTGGTCTCACCGCCTTTGATGTAAGAAAACTTGCTTATCAATGTGCTTTGAAATATAGTTTCAAGATACCTCCGTCTTGGGATGAAAACGAAAAGGCTGGTGTTAATTGGTTCCCTGTTTTTCTTAAGGTCCTCGCACACCGTCATAGTATAATAGCAATACGGTATCGTACAAGTATCGTATGTTTTTCTCTTGCCATGCTTTGCTACAGCCGTCGTAGCATCCTTGTGATAGCGTAGTATCGTATACGTACGGTGCGTGGTTTCCTATTTCGCTTTGAAAGCGGAAATACAGGTACGATACTGTCATGGCGGCACTACACCCTCTCAAACACTCCCTCCTCTTTTCCACTCGGGTCTACAACCTTGAAGAGGCGGTATTGTCGTTGTTTTGAATTAGAGTTGTAAGTTGTGAAATTGGCAATTTTGAAGAGAAGTTATTTTTGTTGTATAAGAGTATAATTATTGCTGAACGTCAGTTGAGACCAGACCATACAATTTAAACAAAAAATATTATCGTCTAAGTACTAACATGATCAAATAAAACATATTATCCTTTAAATTAATTTTGCTGATATTGTTTAGTGTTTATGCTTCTTAAAAATTAGCTTTTTTATGTAGGCTTAATATAATATAAACTACAGTACATTCATCAATGGAAGAGTGGTAATAGAAGTTTGTTCATTCATTAAAGTAATTAGGGAAGTATTAGTGGAAATGTTTGATACACATTATTTTGATTATATTATTACTATCTTCAAACAGTGTAAAAAACTCTCCAAACACTTTTCTTATTGATATCATGTATCCACTTATTATTATCTGTCTCCAGCAACATAGCCGCTACTACAATGTCCTCATCAGAGGAAGAAGACAAGGTTTTACTCATTATAATTAACAGTAATACACTCGCTTCTTTTAACTGCGCTGCCCTCAGGAGAATTGTAAGGTGTGGTGGGGGAAACAAGCTCTTGGGGCATACGTCGTATCTACGATATCAGTGCGCGGGACCATCGTGGCAATACGATACCATACTGCTAATATATTGCTACCATACTTCTACTATACTGCTACCATACTGCCTCTCTCTTGACGCCGTACGTGTATAATACTATGCCAGTATGCGAGGATCTTTTAGCTTAATTCTGAGCTGTCGCTGCGTCAGCCAGAGCCCACCTGTTTGGCCGGATCAACCAGTTTTAACAAGAGCAATATTGAGCATGTCTTTGGTAAACTATCTGATGGTTTATCGCGCCATACTCTTACAGCGTCTCGAGTTTGGAATGTGGATGAGACAGGTGTACCAACAGTTTTGCGTTCAAACAAAATTGTTGCACAGAATGGAATGAAACAGGTTGGTGCATTTATCTCAGTGGAGCGTGGGCAAATGGTGACAGTCGCAGCAGCTATCAACGCACAAGGCAATACAGCTCCCCCCATGTTCCTTTTTCCAAGATAAAAGTTTCAAGAACATTTTATTCATGATGGTCCTGCTGGCTCATTCGGTGCTCCGAATGGGTCTGGTTGGATGACAGAGGAAACTTTCTTACAGCATTTTATCACCCATTATCAACCTACTTCAGATAATCCAGTGGTGATTTAATTGGATAATCACGTCTCCCATCTCAGTTGTAGTGCTCTTGATATTTGCAAGGATAAATGAGTTATTATACTATCATTCCCACCCTATTATCCACACCGTTTATAACCTTAGGACTTGAAAGTTTTCGGACCCTTCAAAAGATTTTGCAGCAAAGGCATAGATTATTTGCTTAAAAGCAATGCAGGGAAAACACCTGACTATTTGCGATATTCCAGGAATTGTTAGAAACGCTTTCTTGCACGTTGTAACACCATTCAACCTAATTTCTTTCAGGATTTGCCAATGCAGGAATATATCCGTATAGTCCTGATATATTTACTGAAGCAGATTATACTCCAGCTTTTGTCACAGATCAACCTGCACCAAACGCAGAAATTGGAGGTAAATCGGTTGAGCAAAATCAAGAAATAGATATAGCTCAAGAACTCGATGATGTGTCGGGGAAAGAAAATACAATATAAATGATGGTGATAAACATTTGGCTGGACCAAATGGTCAGAAATGCTTCTCACCTGATACTGTGAAACAGTTTCCAAAAGCGATGCCAAGAAAACAAACAAACCGCTTTCAGAAATAAGAGGAAAGCTACCATTTACACAGCCACCCCAGAAAAAACAGCCTTAGAAGAAGAAGAAAAAATAAAGCCTTACAAGAAAAAAATTACTTAACAAAAAAATGTTGTACCTAGTTTTCAAAGGAATAAACACACAACAAAAAATAAACAAAAATCCGTGAATAAGAACATAATTTTTGAAGATAGCTCAACCGATGATGATCAAACATATTTTTTGGGCTGTAACAAGGAATATGGTGAGGGAATTAAAGACTGGATGCAGTGCAGAGTTTGCAAATTGTGGGTCTATTGTCTGTGTGCAAGAAAAAGATAAGTTTTACATTTGCATTAATTGTATATCCGATGAATATGACGAATTTGAGGAGTCAGAATAACTGTTGCAACATGCCCCTACTAGTGTTGCAACATGCCCCTACTAGTGTTGCAACATGCCCCTACTAGTGTTGCAACGTGCCCCTACTAGTGTTGCAACGTGCCCCTACTAGTGTTGCAACGTGCCCCTACTAGTGTTGCAACATACCCCTACTAGTGTTGCAACATGCCCCTACTAGTGTTGCAACATACCCCTACTAGTGTTGCAAAATGCCGCTACTAGTGTTGCAACATGCCCCTACTAGTGTTGCAACATGCCCCTACTAGTGTTGCAAAGTGCCTCTTTAAAGGGGAAACTTGAAACATGTGTAGACATTGATTTGAAATAGTCTTGAGAAAAATACACACAAGCAAACATATATGTTTTATGCAACGATAAATGTTATATTTTATACCTGTGAAAAATAAAAAGATTTGAGTGAAAAAAACACGTGAAAGGTGTTGCGACATGCTCAGTCTCTCCTACAATAAAAATACTTTTATTTTAAATATATTTTCATAAAACTAACAGTTTCTGAGAAATTCGCAAATATACTAATGCTAAAATTTTGTGATAAGTAGTAACGCTTTACAACTAAATAAGTTTCAACGTAATAACTCTCCAATGCTATAGAGTAATTAAATATAAGTAGTCTGTCAAAAAGTTCATTTTCCTTAAACCTCTTAGGATTATTTTTTTTGTACAGCAATGATCTATCTCTATCATTTTAGACTCGATAGTCAATATTTACATTTTTTTATTGGCCAACATTTATAAATGAGGAATTTAATAGCAATGCGATGATTTTAATATGTGCAACATCTAATAAAATGTCGAGAATTTTAACCGGAAGTCGAAATTTTAACACTAAGGGTTGATCCTAGTGGACCCAATATTGATATTTTTTTATTGGTCCAAAATTACAAATGAGGAAATTAATTTTTTTTAAATAAAATTGTAAAATTTAAAATCGGGACTCAAAAAATGTTTGACATAAGTATAATGCAATTTATGCTTGGGTTTGCTAGCGTATGTCATTTCTTTTCAAATATACTACGAGTTTTGAATACATATTTCCATTTCTAAACAATATAGCGAGAAAGTCCGTGTGGAGTTCTATACCATTTATTTCTGTGTGTATGCTTATAAACAATAGGCATAATACTTTCTAAACCATTATTAGGCTGATTGCACTAGCGTTTTTGATTCTCATAGTTAAAAGGAGGGAGCATAAACACACATTTTAAATATATTGTATCATATAAAACACCTTGGTAGGCAATATAATCGGCTAAGATTGAATATACTCGATTGTAAATAAATAAATAAATAAATAGCTGGAAATTTCAAATGAAAAATATCGTCTTATTATAATGAAGAGGAAAAATATAATAATTCAAAATCTCAATAGGTGGCTAGAGGGGGCCATGACCCCTCTTAGTCCTTCCCTCCTCTTATTCTTGTGGGTGGCAATCGATTGGGACTTGTGTACCATTTTGATAGACACACTTAGAATTTTGGCATTGTACAA
Source organism: Timema douglasi (assembly GCA_901482245.1). Classification (NCBI taxonomy): domain Eukaryota; kingdom Metazoa; phylum Arthropoda; class Insecta; order Phasmatodea; family Timematidae; genus Timema; species Timema douglasi. Next base: position 144,349 of record CABEEJ010000639.1, read on the forward strand.
ATATAACAACCGGGAGGAGTTTTAATTTAGAATTTCTGTAAAAAGGTCCTTTTAGAATGAAAACAAATGTGGTCCACATTAATAACATTCTACTTATTATTACTAATATTTTATTGGTATTGATATAGTATATAAAACGTGGCCGTTTCAGATCAGATTTATCTACGTAAAAATATAGGAAACTTATATTAAAATATTAAGACCATCCAAAATATTTTCACCCATCAAAATCGGGCTGTACTTTTCACGTTGGCACGTACTAATGACGTCACCTAATCATAATTCAAGTGTTCAGTATATCTAAATATAATGGTTATTTTAATTATCTTTTTCCACATCCTATTACCTTTTCAGGTTAAACGCATGTATGATAGCTACTCGACCAAGATAGGGATGAAGAAGAAATAAATTTAGACGTAATATATCCACATTTGCTTGGAAGAAGAGTGGCAAACCACCCTCAGTAGGATCGACCGGGACTCGATCTTTGATCTCCCTGTCATAATGGGGCCAGCATAATATGAAAGTGACACCTTAGGCCACTGAAGCTGATAACAGCTATTCCGTTTACTATAAAACTTTTTTTTTGGCCCCGCAACTTAATACCTGTTCATGCTATATGTGTCTAATAAAAACTAATTGTATCATTATTTAAATAAAACTTGAATAAATTATCTAAAATTTTAAAAAAAATACATTATTTAAATTGAAAAGTTACACCTGGATATGGAAATCGAACCCGGGACTTTTGACTTAGTACGACAATGCTCTAACCACTGAGCTATCCAGCAATCGTCCCGTTCCCAGGATATTTCTTAACTCATATTGTAAGGCAGAGTCTGGGATGGACCTGTGAAAAGCGTCACCTACATAAGAATGATCAATAAAGATCACGGTGACTTGGCGGTCTAGGGGTAAAGTGTCAGACTTCTGTGCTGGAGGCCGGGGTCCAATCCTCGGTCCCGGTACAGATTTATCTGATAGCCCAACCCTTCCTTCACCTCTGACAAGACATCTTGTGAATGTGAGGAATGCCAGGTCCCCACCGTGGTTCGGATTCCACGTTAAACTGTAGGTCCTCCATTTCATCTCACAATCACCCTACTATTACACATTAGCGTAAGTGCGTATAACCCAAACGGGTAGTAAGACGTGGTGCTATTAATAATAATAAAGGTCACGACCTATAAGATAACGCAGCCACTTTCAACTAAGGAGGGTATGTAACTATCTTAATGAAGCAAATAAATATTTACATCATGTTGGTTAAATACTAATTTCATTTGACAAAACGGACTAGGTCCTGGACTTTAATTTTTACCTTACCTTATTAAAGAAGAATCTACCATTTTCGAACATTTTCGTTGAGATCCACACCAATTTAAGATATGTTTCCCGCGTTATGTTACATGCGGTTTTACAAACGTATCTCACGAGATAATAATAAGGACATTGCTTTTATATTGCATCATAAAAATCGACCAATTTTATGCACGTAAACGCGTTTATTGTATGTAGTAGAAAAAAATTTATCAAAAATAATTCAAAGCACCAACTAAACAACATTACGTAGTTTAAATACACTAATTCTACATTAATATAGGGTCGTTTATTTCACATTTAACACGTTTAATATCATTAAAATCAACCGATATATCATAATTAGCTAAGCGATTGTCAACACTATCAATTAAATGCAGTATATAATTTTACTATCGATGTTCACGTGACATCAACGCGTAAAAAAAATTAGGAATTACCGTCAACAGTTCACAATCCAAGAAATAAATGAAGGACGTAATTTTCCCGCGATCACGTGACGCTCACTCGCCAACCGAAGCCGAGAACGAACAGCGCGCGACTAAACCATTCCCACCAAAAAACACACACACAATATTTTTTTTTTATAGAAACTTTTCTTTCAAGGCAAAACTTGGCGGCCTGTTTCGTCTGCCACGTGGATGAAAATATACATAACCGCGATTCAGTAGAGTGAGGTTTGGCGTAGAGTGGTATAAGTAACTTTTGTTGGTGGTTAAATTAGCACGTTTAAAGTAAGGGTAACCGGCCTCGCGGTGTGGTGGTCAGTGCACCCGGCTACGAGTCTAGGGGTCCCCAGTTCGATTCCCGGCTAGTACCTTGAATATTTTTTCCTAAAGAGGAATTGCTCCCAACAGTCACCAAGGTTTGGTTAGTTGGGCTTAAGTTAAGTTAAAGTGTTTCTACTGGTTCCACACCCTCGTACTCACTATTATAATCATAATCATCATCTCGTCTCACCGGGACGTGGAAAGAGTCTCCATGTAAAGGATGAACGATTAGTACATTAGGGCGTCTCTTGGGCTGCACACAGGTGACCTGGTGGTCTAGGGGTAAGCACTTATGTGCTGGTGGCCGGGGTTCAATCCTCGGTCCCGGCACAGATTTATCTGATTACCAAACCCTTCCTTCACCTCTGACAAGACATCTTGTGAATGTGGGGAATGCCAGGCCTCCACCGTGGTT
>CABEEJ010000639.1:157895-169841 GCA_901482245.1 Timema douglasi
GGGGGGGGGGGGGGGGGGGGGGCAGGTGAATTAAAGCTTGGTTACACTCTGTGGAAATTATTTCAAAACCACTGAATTACAGATCGAAAACGTAATGAACTTGAATAAGGAAATATCTTTTCTGAACATTTGGGGTGAACATAATTTAAACAAGCTAAGAAGGTAGCTATCAGGAACTACTTTTAAAATAGTGAGAATATACCATGAAAATAACTGGAAGAACCCCTTCTTGACAAGTACTGGCGGAACTGCTTCAAGAGAGTATATAGTTGAACTAATTCATGACAAAAACTATTTGGAACTATATCATGGCAGTAACCGGTAGAATCACCCCATGGAAATAACTGATGGAGCTATTTCGTGAAATATAAACTAGTGTGAACTACTTTATGACAGTGACCATCGGGAACTACTTTAATACATTAACTAGATAAACTATCAAGAGGGTAGCTCATGAAACTACCGTACTTCACGGCGGTAACTAGTGTTTCTATTTAAACACTAACTAACAAGTTGCTTCAAGATAGTAATGTTATCAAAACTACTTGAAGACATTAATTCACAAATAAATAAAATACTATCTTCTCTAATTCAAAATGTTATTTAAGGCATCCTACTTTTTGTTAGTAATCAAATGTTTACTTTTGTTTACAAACCCGTTATGTAGTCTGTACTTTAAATCTTTTAGAAATTATTTCTAGGATTGTAGTTGTACGCCTAGCCTCATGACTGATAGAAAGTAGTTCTAAGAATGTGATATTACGTCTCACTTACAAGTCGATTGTTCGAAATAAATAACTGTTGTATTACTTATTCTAGGAAAATTCATAAAGGTCATAAGACGTTCACACTATTGGTTCGTCATATGTCTTGCCACGTGAGGGAATTGGAATTGGTCGAATGAACGTACAAAAGGACTTCAGGACTAAATATAATTAGCACGCTCAACACAACGATGGTTAATAATTCACTCCAAAAGATCAGAATGAAAGGAGATTTACAGATAAAATGTATTTGCATTATCATGGAAAGGAGTTGGGACAGCCATTGTAAAAATATGTAGTTATTTTTGTATCACCTGTTTCTACCCATTAAGTTTATCCATATACTTACACTATTAGGGTAGGGGATAAAGAGGGTATAATTTGAAGAAAAGATGCCAGCATTTTTTTTGAGAGTGTGTGGAAAACCATTTCGGAAAATAAGACCTTGGATTACTCGAATGTGATTTGAACCGACACTAGTAATACAATCTAATTAATAAGTGGCCTGACATGTTAGTTCAGTTTATAGAGTGTTTTCTTACTGAGTAAGGGGTCCAAGGTTCGATTCTCGGCATGGCCGAAAAAATTATCATTGCTGAAATGTGGTTTATCCCTTTAAAAAGTGTTGAAATAACGGGCGGAGGCTGGATTTTGTGTTTGTTCTTTATTTAAGTTTGTCTATAAGCTGCGTGCTGATATAATCAGTCAGTTGGAAATCTACCCTAAAGTTTTGTGACTCCAAAATTGACACAAACTAAAATAATAAATGTTATAAAAAAATTATGATAGTACAAAAATTAAGGATTAGAATCGAAGCAATTTTCTTTAGGGAAATTTGGTTCTATATCGAATAAAATAAAATAAAATAATACGCGTCAAGCATTGTTCGCACGCTTGAATCATACTTTTATGTAAAGTGAAATATTGATAGGAACAACCAAAGCCGTTTTTGTGTTCAAATGGCTCAAGGTAACCTCTCGCTATATACCGGACTGATGATGACGGAAATATCGAGGTTTTAAACCGGGCCGTGTGTATTGAAGTTTTTTTTACCCTAAATGGTATTACACTCTCACTCAATGCAAATGCGGGTAAACTTCCTCAAAATTCAACCTTCCTCATCACTAGCATGACATCCATACCTTATATAATATCACTGTTAATAAAGAAGCCACATGTTTGGTTATAATTATGGTCTAACGCGCTACTCTAACAGTAAACTAGACTGCCGATACCGGGGAGATCAAGGTTCAAATCCTGGTCGGTTGAAGTGAGTGTGGCTTATACCAAATGGTTTTATACTCTCTCTCCACGCAAATGTGGGCACACTTAATCTAAATATAGCCTTCTTAATCCCTAATGTTATTAGTGTAATTAGTACATATGCAAATAACTCGAAAGGGTAAAAATACGAGGTGCTAAAAAATCCAAACAAATAAAGAAGCCCAAATTATACCAAAGCTAGATTTTTCATCCATACTGTAAATCGAACCCGGGACCCTTAATTCATAAGACAGACACGCTACCAACTGAGTAACATACTCAGTTTTTAGAATAAGTTGTAATTGTTTGATAGCCCTTATGTTAAAAACCATAAAATAATAAAATAATTTTCCTTTTCCCGCATACTGGTGTTATGGTTTCCTTGAGGAAGGAAAAAAAAACACTTTAAAGATTACACAGTATACAATTTTAGAAACTAATATTGTTATTTTTGGGGCTATTTTATCGTTACATAAAGCACAATTTTTACGGTAAATTTAACCATTCTTAACAAATATTTCCTCCTTGAAAAAAAATTATATATATCCAACGTCCCAACAGACGGAGATAAAAAGAATTAGAAAAGTCTAATATTATTTTCTCTTATAGCAATTTTTCTTTGAGGAATTCTCACTCCAACTTTTGAAGCGACGCCGAACCAACTTTTCTTATTATTTTATACCCATTTTACTGAATGCTGTTGCAACTCTTGTCTTCTCCCTCGCACGCCACATTGATTCTGAAGTGTTTCTATCGAATTTAAAAAAAAAACTTTTACAGAGCAGAATTGTTTCCTACCACAAGTTTTTCTTGGGGTTTTATTGAAAAAATTCGGCTCTTCTGCTTCTTTGTGTGTATGTGTGGTATTCTATTGACTTTTCGTCTGTGTCCATTAACTTGAAAATAGTTGAGATTGGACTACCAACCATATAACATTGGAGTTCTTTCTTTTTCTGTGGATGGATGGACATTGATAACTCTCAAAATAGAAATAAGTTAGTACTTAGTAAATCATATTTTCATCATAGGAGACATTTACAATGGGTTTATCAATTTTCTTGTTGCCCTATTTGACGTATATTATAATTTCTTGCACTAGGTAATGTCGTTGGGTAATAGGTAGATCGAGGTTCGAATATAAGTTGGGTGAACTAAGGGTAGTTTTTCCAAAATGGTTTTACACTCTTCCTCCACGGGAATGTGGGTTCACTTTCTTTAAAATCAACCTTCCCAATTCCTAATCCATTAGCGTAATTAGTACTTAAACGTGTAACCCGAACGGGTAGTAAGACACGGTGCTTAAAACAAAGAAGGCAGCTACCCTGATTTGTGGTATATAATATGATTAGATTTCACTAAATATTATTATTAGCAACGCGTCTTACTAACCGTTCGGGTTATACGCACTTACGCTAATGTGTAATGTTAGGGTGATTGTGAGATGAAATGGAGTACCTACAATTTAACGTGGAATCCGAGCCACGGTGGAGGCCTGGCATTCCCCACATTCACAAGTTATGATTAATATACGTCTTGTCAGAGGTGAAGGAAGGGTTTGGTAATCAGATAAATCTGTGCCGGGACCGAGGATTGAACCCCAGACCCCCAGCACAGAAAACGACACCTTATCTCTAGATCACCTATTTTCTAAATATAAGATTGTGTTAAGGTACTAAAGGTAGTAAAATAAAATGAATTTTTTAGGCTGAAAATAGTTTTTTAAAAAATCAACTGAGACTTAAGTAAAATATTGCTGTGAGCTGAAAAATAACGCCTAAATTTATCATTATTAAATCCTAAATAATTTCCTCATGGTCACAATATGATTGTCATAATATCCAGAACAAACACATATTTTACTTATTTAATAATGGTCTCTGGTTGAGGAAAATAAATAAATTATATTGAAATTTTGATTGACTATGAGAATATTAGAATTTTATTTTATAATATGATGGATGATATACTATTTATTATTTATGGCAATTTCAGACAAAAAAAAAAGGGGCAAAGTAAGATGACGTCTTCTAATTAATAAAAATAGGTGAAGTTTTGGTATGGTTAAATTTATTATAATCGACATAATTGACCAGTCTTATTGTTAAGTCAACAACCCGAGGATTGGGTGGATGATTTCTATGCACCCGGCGGTGAGCATACGCTCAGCTTCTTAGGCTGGTTAGTGATGCCTGCACTATCTGGTAGAAACCCCCTCTACTAGAGGAGTTCAGTAAGTGTAGTGGCTTCCCATTGCCTAATACACTAAACTTCTATGAGCAAGCGCAAAAGGGCTTACCAATATAACCGAGGAAGGTATTTTCTCCATACCTTCTAGGGTTCATGCCAAAATCGACATGAGACCAATGGTTTTACTTCTCTTCTAAAGAAAGTTGTGCTGCGGATTTTTATCGCTTAAGAAAAATCCGTCGACCTCGGATGCAATTGAGCCCAAAAAATTGAGTCCTGAGGTGAATTTTGACCATTATTATTATGATGATGATTATTATTATTATATAATAAATCAGATAATCATTTTCATGGAAAATATCTCATTTAATGTAATTTCATCAGTGTAGAATACATTTGAAAATGATTTAATGAATTTGAAAAATATTTTTATATTTATTTTAATGTACTAAGTAAAATTTTGTTATAAAAATATGTCTCGTGATATTTGTGTCTCTAATAATGGGTATTTTATCATTAAATTAAGATAGTTTGTAAATATAAGGAGAAGCATATGTTTGGTAAGTGAAAGTTAACTTCCCCTAGCAAAAATCGTTATTTAATCCTTTAAATAAAGTGGTGGAAAATAAAAAAAATGGAATTAAAATGAAAAATAAAATAAAGTGTACCAAACATACAACCCAAAATTTCCTACGAATTTTGATAAATATCTAATAGAAAAATTTAATTCACAATTCTTAAGGCATTTTTGAAAATATCGTTTTTTGTTTTAGTCCATTCATTCATATATAAGATAATACTTTTCTTTAAATCCCATACTTTTACATAGTTGCAAATATACATTTAGACACATACCCAAATCGACAAACGATTTGTAACCGAATTAACGGGTAGGTAAATTGGTAAATAATTTATAAAAACAATCCTCAAAGCATCTTGTCGATATTCGAACACCAATATCCCTCTCACTGGTAAATTATATCATACGAAATTAACGCCGCCGTCCAAATGTCTACCTTTGCGTGTAATTTGTGAATTTATTGCTTTTATACTGTACAGGGTATGTATTAGTGATTTTTATTTGCCTAATAAAAGCAAAACAAATATAAAAATTAGACTTAAACTGTGGTAGAAAGTAACTTTAAAAAATACAAGTAATTTTTTGCGGTCAACATTGATCATATTTTACTATTTTATTATTGCTATTCTATATAGTTTGATTATATCTATCAAGATTGATATCTGCAGATAACATATCTTAACGTATAGATACAAACATGTTGGTTATCAGTTTGATTTCTATATGAAAGAATACTTTTTAATAGTTAAAAAAGTTACTAAAGAATTTCCATATACTTATACATAAGTCCTATGATATGCAGGTGTCACTTTTGATATTTATTATCAAAACCTATAAAAAGTCACTAATTAAACATTAAAATGTAATTAATGTTGACAGCAAAAAAAAATAGTTTTTACACACTAAAAAATTTACTTCTATCAGAATCCTACGATATTATTTATTCGTTCAGATAAGATCATTTATTAAATTAGCGTGAAATTCATGTGTTGGTAATTATCGAATGATAATGTTGAATATTCCAATAAAAATTAATTAAATTTGGTATTCGTAGTCCGTTCATACTGGATATTTTAATTTAAATAAATAAAATAAACTGGCTGGGTGGAAACATTATTGTAGCGGCTATTAATATTTTTAATTGCAGGATACCTTTCGTTTGAAATACGACTCACAGCTCTATGGGTCGAAACCTAATGCAATAACGTAGGAATCCTTGAGTCCTCCATTTTGGGGGTGGTTATGTGGGCAGGGGTTGGTAAGGTGGAGGGTAAAGAGGGGGGCGGCTCGATGTGAAAAGATAAACCATAGTGCGTGGCGCTAATGAATTTTATCGGCGCGATATGCAAATTAGATTACAGCTGGAAGCGGCAGGTTTGGGAAGGAATCTGATGTTGGTGTCTCTCAGCCATTGGTGAGCCAAGAACATTGCTCAAGGAGAGATATAGGACAGAGGAACAACTGTATATTTCACACCCCAGAAGCGTCGAGGAGATATGTTTGCTTTCTCACCCAGAGAAAGTATTGACAATCGTGAAAAATGTGTTAGCCAATAGTGGGTGTCTTCAACCTCTTAAGGTGCGGTCAAAGGGAGCACCAGTATTTTAACAGTTTTTTTTTATGGGATTGACTTTGGTTTGTCCAAAATAAATCAAATACTTCTCCAGTAGCAACATACAGCTTAGTTTTCTGCACATGCTAATATCAACCGATATTGAATCTCTGTCGAGGCTGTTCTGGAATTTGGTCAAAACATTTTATCTTTATTTAAAAAGTTTCGACACAATTCCAGCACACCCTTGAAAGATATTAAAGATCTGTTGATATTAGCATGTGCAGAAAACTAAACTCTATGTTACTAGTGGAGAAATAATTTGTTTATTTACAAAGGAATAAATATGAGCAAAAACCCACAAAGTTTAACTAAAGGAGCCTATGTGTTTAAAGTTTGGATGTTTAGTTAGTGAAACGTTGGCTGTTTAGTTACTAGTTTAGTTAGTGAGATGTTGACTGTTAAGTTAATAAGACGTTTTCATGTGATGTTTTCGCTGCATTTCCCTAGGCTAAGATAACTTGTTGATAATTCTCTGATAAAAATAGCCCTCAATTTAGAAAATACATGTTAAATACAATCAAATAAAGTTTTAAAGCTAACTCTGAATATATTACAAGATTACAAAGCTCACTCTGGTGGTTACGTTTACTGTTTTATAATTGTATAATAAAGTGTGTTTTAAATGAATTGGTGAGCACGTGGGCTAAGGAATACATATCGTCTGCTGTTGTTTTCCGAAGACAGGGAGATTGGGGTTCGAATCTCGGCTGGTTGTACTTAGGGTGGCTTTTTCTAAACGATTTTATACTCTCCCTCCATGAAAATATAGGTGCATATCCCCTAGTATACACCAGCTCATATTATTTTTAATATTGTAAATATGCGAATAGCCATGTTGTTCAGTTTGGCAAGGATACAAAGAAAAGTATTTTTCTTTCTAAACAGGGGCCTAGATAACATGCTGATACAAAAGCATCACTTTTTAGTGTATAGATGATTTTTAACTCAATATTTTTTGTTTTAACACAGAGTCTTACTACCCGTTTGGGTTATACACATTTGTACTGATAACGCTGATGTTTTAGTATTGAGGACAGCTCAATTTGAAGGAAGCGTACCCACATTTTTGTGAAGGGAGAATGGAAAAACTTTTTAGAAAAAAAAACCAAACACCTTTAATACATCCGACCAGGTTTCGAAAGCCAATCTCCCTGCATTAGGCACTCTATCTATTGATAGAGTGACGCCTTAGACCATGTGGCCACCGAAGTTGGTAGCTCGATATTGATCATGAAATTATAACATTTATCCAACACGAGATGGTAACGACTTTAGAAAATGAACATTAAATCCGGTTCCCACGTTAAACGAAACATATGTGCGAATTTAAACTCCGCTATCCATAAATTTCACCTTCTCTGTAATCCTATCGGAACGTAACGGAACATAGTTTATAACGTCGCATGGTCTGCTCTGCGATAGTGGAATTACATAATGTTATCTGTGGAATTTGTGTCCACGCTTACCTTTCTACCCTCGAAATAAAGAATTGAATCACGGTTATTCAGAACAAAATCAAAGTTTATTTATTAATGTTGGTAGTGCACACCCGCTACTAGTCCACTCGTTATATCATCACACCCGCCGTAATGCCTTTAAAAACAGAACGCGTTTGGGCACTTTAATTAGCATTCGTTATATTTGTTGATAAAATTTGTGATTTAAGTGTAAGCACACATAAAGGTATGAAGTAATCCGTATTTAAATAATAATAATAATGATCATAGTAATATAACTGCTATGAAATGTTTAATTAAAATCCCTAGACACTAATTAAATTATAGTTTTTGATTGGCTTGTGTTATAGCAAACAAACTTTATGTTTTTTAAATTAAAACATTAACGTTGTCAATATAAACCTTTATTTGTGTGTGTGTGTGTACAATTTATCGCAAGGGTTACTAAATAAATAATCTAAGTAATAAGGATAAGAAGTGAATATAAAAGGGTAAATAATGGAATAAACACTGGGAAAATCTAATTGGAAAAACCGCCCCTAATGCAACTTTTCTGTATTCGTACCCTGATCTTTCAGTAACTGGCAACTAAGGGAAGTGCAAGACTTACGCCTTAAACTGCTAAACCACTGATGTGGGTTGTATACTTAAAGGATATGATATATTAAACTAAATTAAAAATTAAGGTTATATTTTAGGGAAATGTACCCACATTTGCCTTAAGGAAGATGGGGAAAAGAGTTTTGGAAAAATCACCCTCGTTAAACCTGACTGAGACTCGAATCTAGGTCATCCCGTCATAGGCAGTCAAGTCTACAGCGATAGTGTCACGTTAAACCATGCGGCCATCGAAGCGGGTTCAAGACCATTAAAACTTATTCTAGTTTATAATTAATATACCTTGTTACATGGTGTGGAATAAGTTCCAGTTAAGACTAGAATGTTTAAATGTATATTTTTTAGCGTCACGTCTTAATACCTGTTCAAGTTGTACGCTTAAATAATAATTAAGCTAAGAGCTAGGGATTAGGATGGTCGGATTTAAAGAATGTATTCATGCAACATATAATCACTTTTTAAGTGAAAGTATGGCGCTTTCTTACATTAAAAAAATATAGAAAAAATTTTGCTATAATATTTTGATATGTTTAAAATTATCCTAATCCAACACCTTAGTTGAGTCAGTAGCGTGTTTCCCTACAGAGCTCTGGGTCCCGGGCTCAATTCCCTGCATCAAAAATTGTATCTTTGTGGAAATGTGGGTTTCCCTTTTCATAGTGATGAAATAACTGATGGGGGGATGAATGTTTTGTCTGATTAAAAATGTATATTTTTTATCACTGGCTCTTACTATCCATTCGGACTATACGTTTATGCAGGTCTACTAATTTCGCTAATGCGTTAAGGATGAGAAAAGGATGAATTTAGAGAAAGTGTACCAACATTCACGTGAAGAAATTGGGGAAACCATTCAGTAAAACCCCCCTCAGTACACCTGACGAGGATCAAACCACGATCTCCCCGTTATCAGTAGTTTGGTCTATTGGGGGGAGTTGCACCTTAGACCATGCGACCACTGAAGTGGGTAGTTTGTAAGTTGTGTGTTAATATAATCATTCGGTTTAGAAAAAAAATATATGTTAAATTCTTTAAATAAATAAATGGTACGGAGCTCCGCACGGACTTTAACACTCCATCGTTTAAAAATAGAGATATTTACTCAAAACTCGTAATATATGTGAAACGAAATAATAATACATTAGCAAACCCGAGAAAAAAAATTGCGTTATACTTACGTTAAATATTTTTTGATTTCCAGATTTAAATTTTATGATTTTCTTTTTAAAGAATTCAAGTCCTCACTAATATGTTTGTACAAAAACAATAGAAGATCGATATTGGATTAGTACTAAAATCGTTACTCGAGAATGTAAGTGTTCCATGTCCAATTTTCCACTTTTGTGTAAAAGAGCATTGAAGTTTGACCTTGTGTATAAAACCGTTGTTACTAGATGGCAACTCGAGTTTTTATCCTCTTAAGTAATTACATATCAGTCTCACTTTCACCGCAGGTGAATCATATGCATTTTAAATAAATGTAAACACCAAAAATATATTTAGCAGTTTTGGAGATAGACCACTTGCATTCTCGTCTGACAAAATGTTAACTTCCGGTTAAAATTATTATTATTATTATTATTATTATTATTATTATTAGGGGTTGCACATCTTAAGGTTATCGCATCTTTATTAAATTCTTCATTTATATATTTAGACCAATAAAATAGGGAAATATTTAATATTGAATCTTAAATAATAGAGATAGATCATTGCTGTACAGGTTAAAGAAAAAATAACATAAAGTTTCTGAGAGATTTATTTATCTAATTACTCTATGGAATTAGAAAATTATTGCATTAAAACTTCAGTAGTATATCTACAGTTAAATCTCACAAAACTGTATTAATAAATTTGTCAATATCTCCGAAATTATTGGTTTTATCAAGATATGTTTCGAATAAAAGTATTTTATTTTTAATATCCCTACAATTTTGCAATGATAAGCTATTTAGTATCTCAGAGTTGCGGAGATATGGAAATTTCCACTTCTGCATATTACCCTAAAAGTCATTTTCATAGTAAAATGAAAATAACCATTTTGTTTATAATATTAATCAACGAATAGATACGAATTATAATCAAAATCGTTAGAGCAGATTTTGAAAAAAAAAATATATTTTTTCTTTTCTCCATTCAGTAAACAACCCTAAATTTTAGGGTTGGATATCCAATTCCAAAAACCCTCGGGGCAACCCTATGAAAATCCTAGATACAAAGTTTTAGCCCGATCGGTAAAATAGTCTAGGCTTTAGTCCGAGGTACAAATAGATAGGCAGACAGACGGAAATTCAAAAACAGCTTTTTTGGATTCGTGGAGTCATGAAACGTCGAAATTAATCAAAGTTTCAAGTTCGAAATTTTTGACGATCACAATACTTTCTCTACCTGTAAGATACCGAGATCATAACATTTTTGACTTAGTTTTTACTTCAATAAAAAAAATCACATTTTCAGAATCAAAGTAAATATCAAGAAATACATATTTAAACTTCCTCAAACAAAGTCATTTTTGAACAGGACAATAACATACAATTTTAAGATTATTGATATCTGTTTGCCAAACCCTTCCTTCACCTCTGACAAGACGTGTATTAACCACAACTTGTGAATGTGTGGAATGCTAGTCCTCCACCGTGGTTCGGATCCCACGTTAAACCGTAAGTCCTCCATTTCATCTCATAATCACCCTACCATTACACACTAGCGTAAGTTCGTATAACCCGAACGGGTAGTAAGACGCGGTGCTAACAATAATTATAATAATAATCAAGATGATTGATAATTGTTTTAGTTGTTTTGAAGATTCAAAACTGGCATTTCCGAAAATAATAAAGCAGTGTAAGAATGATTCCTTTGATAAAGTAGGTGAAACTTTTACGGTGGTATTAAGGGGACACGAGAAAAGGTCAGGGTTTTTGCAATTTTCATGGCAAACATTTTTTTCCGGCCAAATAAATCAAATATTTTTCCAGTGGAAATATAGAGTTTAATTTTCTACACATGGTGATATCATCAGTTGTTAAATATCTGTCAACGGTGTCCTGAAATTTGATGATAACTTTTCACTACGTTTAAATAATGTTTCTCATCAAATTATAGTAATATGCTCACACCAGATAGTCAAGAACTGTTGTAATTACCATGTGTAGAAACATAAAATCTATGTTTCTACTGGAGAATTATTTGATTTATTTGGCCGGAAAAAAAAATTGTTTTCTTTAAAAACGGCAAGAACACACCGACCTTTTCTCATGTCCCCCTTCCATACCACCTTAGTGAGACCACGTGATACATCTATATTTAAAAGAATCCGGCGTGCTTCTTCCGGGTAAATGTCAAGATTCCAAAACTGTTCCAGCAGGGGCAGACCTTGTCCTTCATGTACGACGGGTGTTTCCAGCACGCGCTTCCAATTGATCCGTAAAGTAATAAACTGATGTAAAACTCCCCCCCCCCCCT
>CABEEJ010000639.1:172096-227874 GCA_901482245.1 Timema douglasi
CATTCCTCACATTCACAAGATGTCTTGTCAGAGGTGAAGGAAGGGTTTGGTAATCAGATACATCTGTGCCGGGACCGAGGATTGAACCCATGCCGCCAGCATTGAAGTCTGACACCTCAACCCTAGACCGCCAGCTCACCTCCTTACTTACAGATTTATGTTTTTACTTTTTGTATTTCTTAACCGGAATTGTCGTGACAACAGTAAGACGCGGTGTTAAAATAAAAAATAAGTAGGTTACGCTTTTATCGATAAGTAAATAATAGTGAACCGAAAAGCTAGGCTCGCCTATTTGACCACATATCATATCTCTTTACCCTATTTAGTTTTTACCCAGAAACATTGGTATACTTAACAACTTTATCGGGTGACCTGGTGGTCTAGGGGTAAGGTGTCGAACTTCTGTGCTGGGGTACGGGGTTCAATCTTCGGTACCAGTACAGATTTATCTGATTGCCAAACCCTTCCTTGACCTCTGACAAGAAGTGTATTAATCACAACTTGTGAATGTGTGGAATTCCAGGTCTCCACCGTGGTTCGGATCCCACGTTAAACCGTAGGTAGGTCTTCCATTTCATCTCACAATCACTCTACCATTACACATTAGCGTAAGTGCGTATAACCCGAACGGGTAGTAAGACGCGGTGCTAATAATAATAATAGTAGTAATAATAATATAATAATAATAATAACCACTTTATACCTTACACTACCAAGGCTAAATAATCCTATCACAAACACCAACGAAATGATTTCACACTAGTTTCTTTTTATGAAAAAATGAAATATAATACTTTTATACTTTTTTCTGAATTGTATGTAAAAATAGAAATTCAATTCTAAAATAAATTCTAGAAAACAAAAAGGAATTTTTTATAAAGAAATAATGGCAAATATAAAATAATTATTAGCCTCCAGAATTGATATCGTGTTTCAAATCTAGATGGAATTTTAAATAATATCAGATTAGTTTCTTTGTACTACACAATTTAAAACAATCCGGTTAAGGTGGGGGAGGAGGAGGGAGGTAGAGCGTAGCAGTCAATTATTAAACTGTTGCTGTCTTAGGTTAAGGGAGTTTGTGCTTTATGTGATAAATAAACGCACAGCTGAGCAATTTCCCTTTATACTCTTAATTAAAAGAATAAGATAGATACATTGTAGCAATCTATAAAAAATGATCTACACTAAAACTATATTTTAAGTATGTAGGTCTACATTAATTTTAGATTAAAAATATATATAGTCAAATAATGAAAGTCTATTTCCATTTTACCATCTGCCTAAATTGTTTTGCTCCAAACGTTATAACTATTTTCTCTCGTACTTATTCTGCTCTTCCATTTCTTCTTCTTACATCTCCTTCCAGTAATATCATCTAGAGTTATTTTTCACGCTACACTTTCCTCTCGTCGCATTATTTCTTTGGAGCAAGAAATAAATAAACCATTTCTAAGTAGACATAGTGTTTTTCTAGTCAGCAATTGGAGTAAGAATGATATAAGCATGACCTTATCTAAAGGTCATTATACAAAATAATTGTATTCCAACCCACTTCAGTGGCCACAGGAATACAAAATGGTTACCACTTTCTCTCCACGCAAATGTGGGTACTCTTCATCTAAATTCAACCTTACTCATCCCTTTCCAATTAGCGTATGTACAGTAGCCCCATGGCTTCTTTGGTTCTGACTGACAGCTCACAGCTGACTTCTGACAGTCAACATTTAGGTATACACCTACATTTTGACTGTCAGTAGTGACAGCTGCTAAACACATGTTTTTGCATATCATTTGGTTCGGCGTAGGGATACGTAATTTGGTCTGGTAACTTTTTAAAGCTGTCAGTCAGCACCAAAGAAGCCATGGGGCTACTGTAGTACGTAGGCGTGTAACCCAAATGGGTAGTAGGACGTGGTGTTAAAAAAAAGCACCAAGCTATATACTTACTCCACAGCTATCACTTTTGATGGACTGTGTCAAGTCTTAAGAGAGGTTATAATTTAAATATTGTTAAAGTTTATCAATTATGGTGCGAAAAAATTTCAAATAATTAATATATAAATATATATAATAATAACTAGTTACGATAGCCGTGCCATCACTGGAGTATATCTCGGTCAATTAATAAATAAAATTGAATAATTTCTCTGGCTTCAACTTCTTTTTGATGTTTTGGCTGCAGTCAATAGTTTCACACAAATGGTTTTCCTCTCTTCCTCTATACTAATTCGGTTACACTTTATATAAATTCAACCTATCCTCATTCCTAGCCCATTGGCTTAGTTAGTTCATAGGAGTACAACCCAAAACGGTGGCTAAGAAACGATGCTATTAAAAAAAACTTGTCATGACTTTGTAGTATGTTAAAAAATGATCCATCACTCCTTTACAACTAGTAAAAATACTGCATTCTATTGTTTTTTTTGATTCGCATCCTACTGACCGTTTGGGTTATAGATTTATATAATAATTACGCCAATGGTTTTAGGGATTAGGAAGATTATATTTAGAAGAAGTATACCCACATTTTCATGGAGAGAGAGAGAGTATAAAACTATTTTCGAAAAACCACCCTCAGCACGCCCAACCGTGATTCGAACCTCGATTTTCCCACCATCGGCAGTCTAGTCTATTTCTAGAATAGCTCGCCAGACCATGCGGCCACCGAAGCGGGTAATTTTCTTGTTCGCCTGTTGGTTGAGTATAAGTTATATAACTTCTGCTTACAATGTTAAAGGCCCAGGGTTCAATTCCAGGTACAGGTAAGGTTTACTTATTCTCGGACAGGTTTTTCTCTCAAATAATGTCTAAAGGGGTTTTTTTGGTCCCACAGCACAGACTTGGAGGAATTGGAAAGTCTAGTTCAGGGATGTTAAAACTTACAAGAGGGTCAGATATAAATAATTAAAAACATTGGTGGGCCAAGACTTTTATTCAATAATTACCTTATAAATTCATTAAGAAATATATAACAAACACACATAATAAACTTACATGACTAAGTTTAAATACATTGAGAATACTAAACAATCAAAAAGATCTTACACTGTATATCATAGCTAGGGAGCCGCATGGTTAATTTTGGGAAACAGCGTTGTCATTCTCTCGTTTTCATTTGGTCCATCTCCCCTCAAATATAAGACAAGTTTCGCAACGCTGTTAAGTCATGGTTGCCAGTAGCTCTTTCTTACCCCAGCACACCACCTTTAGAAATAACTGAGAGCGAGGAAATTTGGCAACAGTTAACTGAGCGAGAGGGAAGATAAGGCTTTTCCCCTTAAGACCTGGAGTTCTCTCACCAAAGTTATTGGGTTTAACGGGAATATTGTGTTCCTCCACGGAGATAATTAGTCCGATAACAATGGTAGCGTTCCTCCACGGAGATAAACAGTCCAATAATGATAGTCGAGTTCCTCCAAGACACCTCAAACTTCACACAGTAAATTACAAAATTAAATAAGAAAGAAATTCGTTAATGCATGAAAGTTTAGGTTAAGTTAGGTTGGGTAAGAACCATAAGTATTTGTAGAAATTAACCAACTATAATTATAATCCATTCTTTCAGGTGTCGTGAAAGAACTCAATCCCCCTTACCCTAATTTCCATCTCCACACCGTCAAAGTGAGGTAATTAGATCCCTCCCCCAGCCCACCAAGTGGTGGAACTTGACCATAGGATTAAGTGAGGGGTGACCTGACAGTCTAGGGGTAAGGGGTCAGACTTCTATGCGGCCGGGGTTCAATCCTCGGTCCCGGCAAAGATTTATCTGATTACCAAACCCTTCCTTCACCTCTGACAAGACATCTTGTGAATGTGAGGAATGCCAGGCCTCCACCGTGGTTTGGATTCCACGTTAAACTGTAGGTCCTTCATTTTATCTCACAATCACCCTACCATTACACATTAGCGTAAGTGCGTATAACCCGAACGGGTAGTAAGACGTGGTGCTAATAATAATAATAATTAAGTGAGCTTTATCTAAAAGGGAATTAAATCATCTTTAGTGGAGGAACTCGAACACGTTAGGGTGTAGTGAGTGGATTGACATGATTTTAAGTTTATTCGGAATATTAATATGATAAGGTTTGAGTTGTTTGAAACTGCGAGTAGTAGATTCTCAAGAAAGACGACAGACGTTCATCAGTAAGTCGGTTTCTAAGATCATGTCTCTTAAGTTTTATGCTTTAAAACACTTGTTGGAATGAATAGGAATATGCAAACATTACAATATATATATATAAATCTTGATTTTAGAATTGTTTTATAAACATATGATTTTGTTGTGTTTAAAAAAAAAAGCCTGCTCCACAACGCAACACATTTAAATTATTTATACCATGTGCCGGATTGAACACACCGATGAGCCGCATTCGGCACGCCGGCTGTATTTTGGTCATCCATAGCTAGTAGAATTAAGACGAAAGGTATGTGTTTTTATTTTACAAGTTGACGTGATCTACCAGTGATAGCCCCATTTGATTGGATCGCGGTGTGGTAACTAGAATAACTTACAAACAAGGGTATGTTGTTTGTTGTGTAAGACTTTGTTGGCCAATGTGAAAGCTGCCTCAAGTTGTATAGTTCTTTCAAGAATTAAACTTTTTGATGTTTATGTATTTAGGCCCTACCGGTTTGTAGTTTGCATTCTATATTGTGATGGCTGTACTTGACGAATATCAATGTTCGTAGATGAATTATGTATTACATTTAACACATTTCTTTTTTAATAAGTTTTTGAATAGCTTTAAAATAACATGCACGGCTATATATTAGCACTCGCTTAGCTCGTTGAAGTTTTCTTTACAAGTGGATGTAAACTAATGTAATTCCATAGCCGTATTTTGATAGGCCTTACCGTTTAGACACAAGAGACCTCCAAAGAAAGGTCCACACCGACTTTAAAGTTGCTCCACCATTTTGAGTTTTTTGGGGATTAAAAATATTTTTTTAACGTTTTAGAATTCTCTTGTCGGTTACAAGCTAGAAGCTATAAGTTTACAAAATTTTAAGTTTCTAGCTCATCTGGAAGTGGGTAAGCCATGTGGCTGTATAGTAGTAGAATTTGAAAGGACTGGTTGGCTGTCTTAGGTTATTTATTTTACAGAATGTTACCATAAAAAAGGTTAATTTTTACAATCAGGATTTACATAAAATTATTGTTTATTCGGCGAGTGTATTTGATTTCAGTTTTGTCAAATGAGTGGGCTCACGAGATAACCCTAAAAATCACAACTTTTTGAATAGGTATATTTAGTTGAGAATACGTTTTTCTATATCGGGACTATCAAATATAACTCTAAGCTATATTTTTTGGTAAACAAGGTAACATATAATAATCTTTTAATTTATTTAGTGCTAATTATTAGCACCGTGTCTTACTACCCGTTCAGGCTATACGCTTATGCCATACTAATTATTACGCTAATGGTTTTAGAGTTTGGGAAGGTTGCATGGAGGGAAAGGGGAAAGTCACCCTCAGCACACCAGACCAAGGTTCGAACCTCGATCTTACCATCATTGGCAGTCTAGTTTACTGCGAGTGTAGCACGTAAGACCATGTGGACACCGAGGTGGGTTTTTGGCTATATTAATATTACTAGGAGCTTAACTCATTCTACACAAGAGTAAGCCAATAAAATAAGGACGTTTAACATCTGTTAACTATTTTTATTTTTTTTATTTTTTACAATCCTGAGATAGTTATAGCAATCCAAAAACAATTACAGCAGCAAATTAATTAAATATTTTAAACTAGCCCATAAATGACGGCACCAACGAAAGAAATATAATGACAGACAACGCAATATTTTCCTGAGCCCGATCATAAGATAAGTAAACTGAATTAATATATATTGTTACAGAAACATTTTGGAAATTAGTATTATTAACGGTCAATCAAAGAGCGTAATTGAAATTATTTACTCTATTCCAGAAAAATATTGATTTAATGAACCTCATGTTATATATATATATATATATATATAACTAAAAAACTATAACCTAAACATTATTTTTTTGTTGGTCTCAAGGCAGCTATAAGAAAAAATAATATCAAACTAAAAAAAACGTTCATGCTAGCGTGACAATTTGCCCTGTGATAAGGATTAATCGTGTGGTAGAACCTTACTTTACTCAGAATTGAAATCTACAAACTTTTTTTTTCCCCCACTTTTCATTAAATTATATGTTTTCTATAGGCTTTATCATTTTACCACCTGAAACCTAATGCTTGAATCTTTCCATCATTAACTTACAAAATTAAGCCAAATCTTACTATACTTTACATTCTACCTTAGTTATGCTTGGTTATAATTATACTTAAGTCTAACATAAATAAATGTATTTCAATCCAAAAATATAACATCAACTGAGTAGAGGAATTATTGAAACGGTAAGAATTTGAGAATTAGATCCCAAGTCTTGTGATGCTAGAATATATCAACTCTTAATTTGTACACCGATAATTTAATACAATTGAAACAACAAAATAATATATTTCTAATTTAATAAACTAAAAAGTTACTAACTAATAAGAGTTAATTAACTGCAGCAAAGGACTAGCGGCTTAAACATTTTGATTCATATTGAAGGAGGGAAACCTAAGTTAACCCGGTTGTGATCTAGTCCTCAACATCCCCAATTAGATAATACGAACCTCACGCCTTTGTCCAAATGCCCATCAGTATGGGTACTTAATAAAAACATACCATTGAACTACTTGGTTTAATTAAGTTTACTTGACAAATCTTTATCAACCGCAACAGGACTTAACTTAATATAATCAAATAACTTTACCTTATTTAACCTTCCGTAAACCTACTTAGTTTAACCCTAACTAAGATTACTTAACTTAACCCATGTGTTTCCTTAAGAGCATAACGCTTTAGTTAATCATAAGTCAAACACTATTTAACGGTAAAATACCAATATATTTACGTATTGATTTAATAAAGTTTTATAATAATAGAATTTAATAGATCGAACTATAACTACTTTAATTTAACTTTCGTTGAACACCTTAGCTATCTCAGTGTGTAGTATATCTATACATGGAGATAAGAGTCCCGTGCTCGATTCCCTCTACGGTAAAAAAAAAATGGGAATTCCCCTTTCATAGTGATGAGTAATGCCTCTGCATCTTAGGGACTGGGTGTCAGGTTTTCTAGTATTGATTTAGTCTAAAAGATATGGTTGAATTTTAATAGGAAAGGCCTTTTTGAAATATATTATCAACAAATTATTAAGGGTATTTGAAAACAAGGTGCGTAGGAAGATATTTGGTTCAAAAAGTGATGAGGTTATGGGGAATGACGTTGGCTACATAATGATGAGTTAACTACCCTGTTATCGTTACAATACGCTGTTATAAGAATCAAGTTTCATAGATTACAGTGGGCAGGACATGCAGAGCGAATGGGAGAATCTAGAACCGTGTTCAAGGTATTGACTGGCAAACCTAAGGGGAAGAACCCTCGGGAAGAACTAGACGCAGATAGAAGGGTAACATTAGAAATGACCTGAAAGAGACAAGATGTAATGAGGTGGACTGGATAGAACTAGCGAAAGTGGCGTACTTTTGTAAATGCGGCAATGAACATTCGTGTTTCTAATTCCACCGAGTAAGTAAGGACTTTTAAAAAAATACATACTTTTTGGCTGTCACCATTGATAATCTTTTAATATTTTTATTAGTGTTTACTGTTTATAGGTATTGATAATATCTATCAAAAGTAAAAGTTTCAGATTATATGACTGCACATATGAATACGTGAAAGTAGATTTAATTGAATTAAATAAAACGTAAATCTATTATATAAATTTACAATTTTTCACCCCCCTATCCCCTCACCCACACCCTTTCCCATGTAAAAACAACCAAAATTCTTATTATACACATATAGTTCATTCACGATCTTAGTTTACTTGGACGACAGCTCAAAAAGTTACTTGAAATAGTTCCTAATATATACCTACGCCAACAGCTGACATCTATCACTTTGGATGACTGTAATGAAAACAGATAGTAATAAATAAATGTAATAGTTAACCACAGTATTTTAGGCCAATATTATTTACATATTTATTTGAGGTAGGACATACAGCCTATTTATCGTTTTATTCCACTTTAAAAAATTATTGCTCACGGCACTTTCACAAAAGGTCTAACGAAAATAGCTTCAAAATGGCGACCGACGAATTTAAACCATGTGTTTGAACATGACGGAAACAAGTCATTTACAATGATGCATCCACGCAGTTGATGGATAAAAATATTTTATTTAGTTAAATATTTCGAAATACAATAAGTTAATCATAAAATAATTTATTATATATAAAAAAAGACAAGTATTTTCGCTTTTACAATTACATACATTGCCTGTATTAAAAGGTATTGATGTATTAACTATATTAAACAAAGTCAATAACGTTCCAAAACGAAGAATAACTAATTTTAATTATTTTTAAAATATTGTTTCATGTTGGATCAAAAGAGCTTATTAAAAGAAATTAAAAACTATGAGAATTTAAGTTTACATTATTTTAAATATAAAATATAACGTATTATTAAAAAACTTAACATTTATAACAAAACAGTGATCCTTTACAAGTGTTGGCAACCCAAAACCTAAACATATGATTTTTGAACTGTCATCCATGTAAAAATATCTAGCGTGGACAGACTCTAAAAGCATCGTATGTTCTCTAAGAGATAAATCTACATCTAAATTTAGGTGACCTGGGGGTCTAGGGTTAAGGTGTCGGACCTATGTGCTCAAGGTCCGGGGCTCAATCCTCGGTCCCGACACAGATTTATCTGATTGCCAAACCCATCCTTCACCTCTGCCAAGACGTGTATTAATCACAACTTGTGAATTTGGGGAATTCCAGGCCTCCACCGTGGTTCGGATTACACGTTAAACTGTAGGTCCTCCCCCTACCCTACCATTACACACTAGCCTAAATGCGTATAACCCGAACGGGTAGTAAGACGCGGTGCTAATAATAATAATAATAATAATACATCTAAATTTTTTGCTACGTTATTGTTTTTATTATCTAATAAAAATGGTCTATCTTCTTGAAGGGCCTTGTCCAGGACTTGAACCGTTTACCCTCCAGGACAATATTCTGAATGCTCTTGCGTATTCTTGCGTATTCACAAAAGCACTGAAATTGAGTGGCACTTAGAAAAGTCATTAAGAGCGCCTCAAACTATGACTCAAGGTTGTTTAGCAGGGGAGGGGAAAGGGGGAGTGAATCTTTAACACTAGATGAGTTTGGAGGGGGGCCATATGTATGCAGATGTCGCTAAGGAGGTTTTCCAGAAACAAAAAGACGAATAAGGTGGAATGAAATCAAATTATTTTAATTGTTTCCACCTTCTTTTTTTTTACTTTGTCTTACAAGGAAAGTTTAAAGAATTTTGATGCTTCATGTGTCCCCAAATTCAAAAATGTCTATCTGTCCCTGGGTTCACAGCTGAGAAGATCTACGATCAAACCTTTGAAGGATCTCTTTAATTATGGCCCTAAGATTAATTGTAGTTTAATGAGATTTTTTTTTAAATAATTTTAATGGCTTTGTTTAGAAACGTATACATGAAAAGTATTTTTACATGAAGAATAAAACTGTATATACTTGTTGGGTAGTTTAATGACCTTTTTAAAATTTTAATACCTTAATCGATGGCTCCGGTGATTTGGTTCAAAATGAGCTATTGTTAAGTTTTCTTACATTATAAATAACTTTATACATTCATATATATATATATATATATACACACATAAATTTGTTTTCTAAGAAAAAGTAATTTATTAGTTTGCAGAAGGGTGATATTTGTAATATTAGATTTTTCAAATAACTATAATAAATTTGTTCAAAATTAGTATCTGAGTACTATTTTACATGATAGATAATAATGTATGTTTATTTTTCTGAAATAAAAATTTAAGGGTTGTTTACTTACGTCAAACTATAGAAAATTTGAAATTTTTGTAAACCGGCCTTTAAGATTGAGTTAATTAAATGGGTTGTTGAAAATATTTTTTCAATACGGTATGTATATATATATATATATATATATAGAAATACTTTTTTATTTTCACATATTAAGAATAATTTTAAATTAGTTTACAACGTAATTATTTATGAAAATATGAAATATTTTGACAATTTGATATACAATTTATTCATAAAGCGTTTTTATTGTTGTAAACAAGATAATGTTTCTTTAACTCAGGAAAACCTACATAAAGGTAATTTACAAAAACTTTATTTTTGAAAATGTTCATACAAACTTAGAAATGCTTAATAAAAGTCAAGCAAAAATTTGTTGAATTTAATTTCAATGTACGAGAAAATACCCGCAAATGTTAGGATACTAAAATATGTTCTCATAATATTTGATTAATGTAACATTTTTAATGTTTATTAGATTAAAAAATAATAATATTCTTCTACCACTAAACATTTTTTTACGTAATTTTACTGTGTTTATTTTAGGAACTTATTTTTAAAAATGTGTCAAACAATGGCACAAATTGAGTGCAAAATATTTGTACATGTTTCAGATGTTATAGCACTTTGTTCTACTAATTTAAATAGATCACGACACTACTGTTACATATTCTGTAATGTATGTTTGACGACAGCCCAAACTTAGTTCAAAGATACCATACAGTTCTTTGATATGTATATTTTCACTCGTTAATTAATAGGAATAAGGAATATTCCAGGAAATCACGTGGGAGTAAAATCTTCTAACGTCGTAACCCATGTACCAACTAAAGTGAATAGCATAATTATATAATATAAAAACTAAATAATAACCGGCTTCTGTTTCTGCGTCGTCTAACCCACTACTATTGCAGTAGACTAGATTTACAATGACGGGTATATCAAGGTTCGAATCTTGGCCGGGTGTATTGATACAATTTTTTCAAAATAGTTTCGTTTCTTCCTCCACGAGAATGTGGGCACACTTCCCTTAAATATAACTTTCCTAATACCTAAAATAATAAGCGTAATTATTACATAAGCGTAGTATCCAAAGGGAAAGTAAAACGCGAAGCTAAGGAGAAAAGAAAAAAAGATTAAATGAAAATTAACGTCACATAAACTTTCTGCCTTGTAGAAATCCTTAGATATAATTTATTTTCGACCACAAGACTTTAATTTTTTTTTTTGTATACATGATAAGTAAAATGAGAAGGTTTTTTTTCCCCTTACAATACAAACATTGACTGTATCTTGTTTGTATTACGTTGTTTACACAGGTCATGACGCACCGTGCCTTTGAATAAATGTTATACAAACGTGTCAGTGGGACCACCACAGAGAAGACAAATGTTACTGTTTTGTCAATACCAGGGGACAAAAGCCCAGGGAAAGTACATATCAAAAGAGAGGGTCAAAACATTCCACATGAGATACGTACTATCAATCTGTCCCACAACAAGCTTAACACAATATAAACATATCGGCTTCTCTCTAGATATATCAAACAATTATTTATCCCAATTGAAGGTCATGGATATTGTGTGAGTGTTATATTAGAGGTAAGCAAACTTTTAGTTGTGTTGTGAGGAAATCATATTGAAAAGTCGTGCCAACCAACCAAATCCCAGCCAAATCGTTTACTAGTTAACTAGTACAACTATTAAAACCAATTTAAGTTGATCTTGTAAAATGTAAATGTAACGACATGTTTTTAAATCGAATACATTAAATAACTGCTGTTTCTTGAATATCTAATAAAAATAAAAATAAATACAAATGTGATAAATGTGTTTCGCAAAATTTAAGTTTTGAATACATTATTTTAAAATTTTGAAATAAAGCGATTGAACCATTGAAACGTAAAACCCCCTATTAAAATTATTACTCACATTAATTATTTTAAATAAAAATAAAGGTTCTATATTATTTTTATTCAAATAACTCTATGTACATTTGAAAATTATTCCACGTGCCACTCTGGGCACGCTTGCCGTAGGTTGCTATCCCATGTGTTAGATAAACAAGTAAATATGTTTTACTTCCATGCCTTCAACCTCTAATTGTTCATATTATACTCGCTAAGGATAATTACTCAAATGGTGTGGGCGTAAAGAAGGAAGTATTATAGAGGTAACTTACACGCATTTAGGTAGAAGGAGACAATTTTGACAAAAACCATCTCCCAGTAGACCCGACCGGGATTTGAGTCCTGATCTCCCAATCGTCAACAGGTCAGTCTAACACGGAGTGACGTCTTAGAATATTTGACCACTGAAGTGGGTCAATGTGTGTGTGTGTGTGTGGTGGGGGGTTACTTTAATTACCGTTTAAATAATATAGTTATACTGCCGATGACGGGGAGATTGGGGTTTGAATCCTGATCGGGTATACTGAGAATAGTTTCCCCTAAAAAGGTTTCTCACTATTCATTTGTGCAAATGTGGGTAGATTATCTCCTAAATACTTCCTACCCCATTAGAATAGCGGTCCCATTATACGCTCATAATATGAATAGGTAGTAAAAACACGGTGTTAAAAAAATCTTTATTTTTCAAAACGCGAAGCGATTCTATTCGACCATGATTCACGGAATTCTACCCAACCGATTTCTTGAATTCTAAAGATTTTTTTAAAAATAAATAACGTTTACTCTGAAAATTATCGTAATTAAAGTGCATAAACTTTAAATTGAGAAGCCACCATTTATATAAATCTTGGGGCGGAAATTATTAGACTATTAATAAAATGAAACATTTCCACTTTAATTGAAACTTAAGTATTCACTAGCTAAATAAAAACAAAACTACCACTTTTTGAAGATACTTTCACTGAGGTGAGCTCCCCCGAACTTCAAACAAATCTCACCACGTTGTCCATCACTTTGCTCAGCATAGCTCGTCTAATTGTTTCCGGTCCACCCTATACAATATACTTTATTTGGTGAAGATGACCTGGTGGTCTAATGGTAATGTGTTAGACCTCTGTGCTGAGAGTCCGGGGTTCAATCCTAGGTCCCGGCACCGATTTATCCGATTGCCAAACCCTTCCTTCACCTCTAACAGGACGTGTATTAATCACAACTTGTTAATGTGTGGAATGCTAGGCCTCCACCGTGGTTCGGATCCCACGTTATATTGTAGGTCGTCCGTTTCATCTCACAATCACCATACCATTACAAATTAGCGTAAAGTGCGTATAACCCGAATGGGTAGTAAGACGCGGTGCTAATAATAATTTATTCGCTAAAGTTATGAACAACCCGATTATGTGGCCGCGTGGTCTAATGTGCTAGTCTCACAGTAGGTTAGACTGACGATGACGGGAGATTGAGGTTCAAGTCTCAATCGTGTACATAGAAGTTTTATTCCAAAATAATTTTTCACTCTCTCTCCATGAAAATTTGGGTACAGTTCCTTTGTATATAACCTTCCTATTACCTAAAACCATCAGCGTAATTAGTACATAATATTAGAGAAAATATTGAGATAGAACTCGAAAGGTGCTTTAGCATTACGACTTCTATTTCATCAGTGTTTGGACAAAGCGTCTTGCATGCTGCTTGTTTTAAAAAAAAAAATCTTTCGTGGTATTCTTCTAGGGATGACTCCTAAATAGCAGGCCTATCCAGCACCTCATTGGTAAAAAGCTATATGTCACAATGACGCGCGCAGTTCATGTGTACTGCTCTATGTCTTCACAGTGACTGACAGAACACGCTGAGCGGTAGTGTCAACACCGAATTTTGCGGAAACCCGCGTCACTAGTTTTGACGCAACACCGACGTCAACTTGACGCCGGACCTCGTGTTATGTGTGAACTCCATTATTCGGATCAAAGTAATGCTGAGACGCGATCGCAAAGATGACGAATGCCACTCGTGGGCACCGGGCCTAAAAACTCAAATGATCGGGGTAAAAAAATATGTAGGTACATAAGAGAGTAATTTTTAATTGCCGTAAAAAGTCGAGTGTCAATCTTTTTTCTTTGGTTTGGCGGCAGGAATGCGTAGGCAACTGGAATTAACAGCTGTCCAACTTCCTCCTTTGAAACCTGATTATCCTCTAACTTAAACTAAACTAACCTAACCTAAACTAATCCAACTTAACCTAACCGCTCAATTCCCGTAACTTGAATGCCACGTTAAGGCTGCTATAGCTACCCTGTTAAACAAAGACCCCCCTTGTGCTGTTTTGAAGAAGAAAGAGGGCACTAGAATGCCACGAAACACTTGTGTGATCTGTACGACTGTACACTTGCGCTATTTTGTGTCTGCTCTATTTTAGGACCACAAGGTTGCGCTGTTATGTACCTGTGCCCTTTAGGGCCGCAATCGTAAGACGCAGTGATAAAAAAAATATTTGGACTATGATTACCCATAATGGTGGGCCTATGGTCTAAGTGTCAAGCCTGGGTAGTTTATTTGACCGTTGAGGAGGAGGTATAGGTTGTAATCCAGACTAAATGTATCGAGGGTTACGCTGCTTAAAGGGTCTTTCACTTCTATTCAACGCAATTGCGAGTTACATATCATCTCAATTCAATACCACTCATCCCTAGCCCATTAGCGTAATTAATTTGTATGTGTATAATATGAAAAGGTAGTAGAGCCTGCTGACAAAATAAATAAGATAAGAAAATGACCAAGAATTTATTTTAAGATGAAATTTGTTGTTGTTCATTAGATATCAAGGACTAGGATGATATACAGGGTGGGGAAACAATTAGATGAAGGGGACAACGTGCTGAGGTTTGATTGACGTCCGGCGGATCTCACCTGAGGGACAAGTGTGGTATGAAGATTGTTTTTATTTAGCTCGTGAATATTTAATTTTCAATTAAAGTGTTAATTAAATTTTCAAGTTAATAATCGTCTAAATGTATCAGCCCCACTCTGTTTATATTGTTTATAAAGTCATCTTTAAATATATTATCTTATATTTTGGTATAGTAACATATTACTGATATAAAATTACTTAATTATTTTATTTGAATTTAATTATTTTGTTTACTTTAAATAAAATATTTTGCTTAATAAATGAAAACGTCTCCACGTAGTGATTTGCTTCTTATTTTACTATAATTAACAAATTATTTAAATATAGACCCCTACATTGAAAATTATGTTTTGTATAACTAAGGAATCTTAACTCTCCAAAAAGACGTCACCCATTATTGGGTGTAAAACAAAACAAGTCACAAGTCTATGCATCTTGGTAAAGCAACAGTAGCGGCGTTGAAAATACAAGAGGGGGATTTAATTTTTGTGGTTTTTTTTGTGTGTACTTGTACAGTAGCCCCATGGCCTCTTAGGTGCTGACTGACAGCTTTAAAAAGTTACCAGACCAAATTATGTATCCCTACGCCGAACCAGATGATCTGCAAAACATGTGTTTAGCACCTGTCACGTTTGACAGTCAAAATTTAGTGATATACCTAAATGTTGACTGTCAGAAGTCAGCTATGAGCTGTCAGTCAGCACCAAAGAAGCCATGGGGCTACTGTAGCTATTGAAAGTCTAGTAATGGCTGTGAGTTTTTCATCTCTTACATCTCTTGTAGTTATTATAGCGTGTAACTCTCTGATTATTTTATTTTTCTTATTTTATATTTATCTAGCGGGTTTTATATTTAAAAGTTAGTATTTTACTGTTCAAAATTTTGTTTGGAGGTTAAATTTATATACTTTTAGTAAAATCTGGATAGGATCAAGCGTGTTAGGAAATTACAAAAAGCTATTTATTTTGTTCATACGCCAAGTTAAGGAATATAGTCAGAACAAGCTTACTGGCATCCTAGTTACGTAACTGAACCTTCAAACTACCATACCACCCCCATTCACCATTTCTATAAACTACATACCTGCCTCCCCCCAAATATTGTATAGCAATTGTTTTTAATATTATGATGTAGTTCTATACATTTATTTAAAGTAGAAAAAGTAATATGAATTATAACCATTTATTACATTCTAATTCCTAGACATACGTTTATAAAAAACAATTTGTGCTAAGAAATAAAATACCAGCACATTCAAGAAATAAGCTTTTCAATTTTCGTGTTTCTACTTTAGAAAATTACATAACTGACATCATTTTTTTTAACATGTCATATTGACAATATATATATATATATATGAAAATAAATATTTATCTTTCCATGTTGCTTTGAAATGAGAAAGAATCGTGCAAACATTCACATAATATACATTTTTCTGTGATATACAATACGAGTATTATAAATAATTTTATAATGGTAGTTCAATAAAACCACAAGCTTTCTTCATATGAATAAATACTTCCCCAAGATGGCACAATGAAATGGAAATTAAATTAATAACTCAATGTTCCTCTCTTAATCTTTATTAGTAGAGTTTTTAATCTTAAGGGCGTTGCCAATTTATGATGTAACTACAATTCAAAATATTTCCCATGTTAATGCATTTAAGTTTTACTCGTAGAGTTTTAATGATAGCATTGAAACAAAAACCATAAATGTTTAAAAATAAAATTTTAATAAAACGAAGTTCTTTACACTAGAGTATTTTTATAGTCTACAAGGGTGACCTGGCGGTCTAGGGGTAAGGTGTCAGACTTCTATGCTGGCGGCCGGGGTTCAATCCTCGATCCCGGCAAAGATTTTTCTTATTACCAAACCTTTCCTTCACCTCTGACAAGACGTGTATTAATCATAACTTGTGAATGTGTGGAATGCCAGGCCTCCACCATGGTTCGGATTCCACGTTAAACTGTAGGTCCTTCATTTCATCTCACAATCACCCCACCATTACACATTAGCGTAAGTGCGTATAACCCGAACGGGTAGTAAGACGCGGTGCTAATAATAATAATAATAATATAGTCTACAATTCAGGCTATTTTATTAATTCACAAAAATGTCATGTAGGAATCTTCCTGCCAGAATGGTGAATAAAAAGATCCATATAACCACACGTCTATTTAGGGTCGGTCATATGACTCCTGGATAAATATTAATCTGGTAGATAAATATTTATATCTGGTGGATAAGTTAAAAGTGCTTCTTATGACCGCCAGATAGTATTTATCTGCAAGAAGAAATATATTTATCTACCACATTTTTATCGGGAGGCTTAAGTATCTAATAAATTTTATCTGGAACTTAAAATGGCTGTTACCATAGTGGCACGTGGTTTTTAATGACGTTTCACCTATCAGAATCTGTTTTTAGGTTAAAATTTTGATTCACGTGTTTGGTAATCACAGACCCTGGCTCTAACTATATAAAGTTAGTTAATTTAATTCACACTTTTATATTAATTGACAAGCTATTTGTAGAGTTATATTTATATAAGAACCGATTATCAAGATGTGAATACAATAAATGAAATTTTTTAAACGCTATACTCAACTATTGCCCACATTTTGACAGATACCGGAATTAGTACTTGCAAGACAACTTAGCATCTGCGCTCACGTGACGCCATCTGTTTCCTCGCATTCGTTTAGCCGCCATTATTTAACAAATGTTGAGCGTTCTCACCCCTTGCTAGGTTGTAGCGCTATCAGCAGGGCTTACACGCATGCGCGCACCAGTAAACACAGTACCAACCTTGCGTGTTCTGAATAAAAATATATTTATCCTAAATATAGCTATCTGGCAGATAAATTCCGTTCATAAGCTGCGTAAAACTTTAAAGTGGCTGATAACTTTTACCTGGTAGATAACTTTAACCTCCCAATAACAATATCTATCTGGTAGTCATAAGACTGGCCCTAAGTAGGACTATACGATACAAGATAACAGTAAATTTGAAATGTAAGTCAATTCTTAACAAGTGAAAAGTGAGCAAGTGAGTGTGTACTGTGTAAGCTCGTCAGAGGAAGAGGGTAAGTTTTATCAGGACTTAGACAAGAGACCTCACAGTGTGAGCTACACATTTTCTTCCGTCTCTTTCTATTTAGTACACTGGTGTCTGTGATAGTGCTTAGGTGTGCCAAGATAAAATACTACCCGCTTTGAAAAATAGCTTCGAGATCACAAATAATCTTGAC
Source organism: Timema douglasi (assembly GCA_901482245.1). Lineage (NCBI taxonomy): Eukaryota > Metazoa > Arthropoda > Insecta > Phasmatodea > Timematidae > Timema > Timema douglasi. The sequence continues at coordinate 190,128 of CABEEJ010000639.1, forward strand.
CATGCATTATATAACTCTGTAGAAACGTTGGTTGGGATTAATAAAACATTGTAATACATTTGCAAACCACACGTTCTTCGCACGAGATGTGATTTAAAATACGTCCGTGAGTTCTTCCCCTGAACGTCTTCGGTCAAATATTTTGTAGCAATATTATTAAGACACCAACTCAAATTTACATATTAGTAGGATTGCCGGGGTTTATCCAAAGTACTTAAATAAACCACTTGTTTAAATTTGGAAGATTTTCCACAATTTAGGATTGCAGGCGTTTATCCAAACTATTTAAATAAACCTCTTGTTTAACTTTTGAAGATTTTCAACAATTGAGGATTGCAGGGGTTTATCCAAACTATTTAAATAAACCTCTTGTTTAACTTTTGAAGATTTTCCACAATTGAGGATTGCAGGGGTTTATCCAAACTATTTAAATAAACCTCTTGTTTAACTTTTGAAGATTTTCAACAATTGAGGATTGCAGGGGTTTATCCAAACTATTTAAATAAACCTCTTGTTTAACTTTTGAAGATTTTCCACAATTGAGGATTGCAGGGGTTTATCCAAATTATTTAAATAAACCTCTTGTTTAACTTTTGAAGATTTTCCACAATTGAGGATTGCAGGGGTTTATCCAAACTATTTAAATAACCCACTTGTTTATCTTTAGAAGAGTTTGCGCAATTGATTTAATGTCTAATTCTGTCTGACCCACCGTAAATAAAGTATATATCCCACTCTCAAAGTAAAGGCGACGTCGTGAATTAATTTCCCTTTGTCCCGGGCCAAGTGTTGGCTCCAAAACCAAAACCATTCAACTCATTTACACCATAAAGACCTGAAGTGTAGAAGTTCTATCAAAGAGAGATAGAGAGAACTTTAACGTTTCAATGATTGTTCATTTCCGTTTGAGCACCTTAGACGGAAAGTCAAATTTTCTCTACTGTTGATTCTGTGTAGATTCGGTGAGGATATTACACCCGGTGCAAGATTACCTTCCCCCCCTTCTATCCAAATAACCACCCCGTACCCTTATTCCATCCCTCCTTCTGAAAATCCTCATCTCAAGTCTTGTTACATTCAAATGTGGCCTCGATTCTTGTGGTTGGTTCTAGATCATTAACGTGGGTTACCGCTAACAGGAGGAGATTTAATTTTACTTGAAATTACATTTAAATGAGAATTTCGGGTATAATAATCCCGAGTCCTGCTAGGATGCAGTAAGCCCAAACTAGACCGCTATAAAAGATACTTCTGTTTACCCAGGACATACCTTGTCGTCCCCCCCCCCCCCCCCCCCCCCNATGTGGATGTGGATAAGGGGCCGCCCCCCCCCCCCCCGAAATATATATTTTTAACCAACCGACATTTACTCAAACAAAGAACTTCTCTGTTGATGCATTTGATATATGGCCTACTGTTTCTAGCCCACTTCAGTGGCCGGATGACATAAGACCGTTGTCGACAACTAAAATTAGTCGATTAGCAAACTTTGGGCGTGTTTCGGGCGGTAACAACTTAATTCTAAACTTTTTTATTTCGATGTGTCTTACTGCCCGTCCGGACAGTGCAATTTTTTTTATCACAATGATAGGTAGAGGATGAAAACGATATAGTATAGAAGAAATGCAACCACATTTGAGTTATGGTAATGTGGGAAACCACAAAAGAAAACACCACACTCTGTAAGGTCTACATTCACCCTGGAATTCGAAACCTGATCACCCCGGTCCGACAATTAAATCAGAAGGGTCTGACGTTTATTTAATCCACGTGATTATCAATGGAGCCCTCTTTACTAGCTATTTGATGCTAAGTATTTAAAATCATTAGTGTATATTTAAAATATTTAAAAACCTTTATTTTCCAGCAGTTTATATGAATTAGTGAGATACTTGATGCAGTATGTATTAAATTATGTGTTCCCACAATCAAGTATTTAAAGTGATCAAAAAATAAAGTATAGCACAGTTTGAAATATTTGTGATTTTTTATTACTTAAAATTATGTACGATATAAAAATAAACTATTATTTGTTGTGTGTGTTTAAAACTGCATATCAAATAGTAGTATAAAGTTATTGCAGATATGAGGATCAGACAGATATGTCTCAAGGGCTGGATGGGGCCCATGGCCCGTGAGTTTGCGAGTCCTAGTTCTCAAGGACTGGATGGGGCCCATGGCCCGTGAGTTTAGCGAGTCCTAGTTCTCAAGGACTGGATGGGGCCCATGGCCTGTGAGTTTGCGAGTCTTAGTTTAAATTGTCACTATCGTGTTTGATTGGCCTGCTGATGACGAGGAGATCGGGGTTTTAATCCCAGTTTTGGTCTATTGAGGTTGTTATTTTACTAAATGGTTTCCCAATCTCCTTCCGGGAAAATTCGGGTATAATATCTCCCAATCTCTTCCTTCTTCGTCCCTACCCCAATAGAGTAATTATTATATATACGTATGGCCTAACCAGGTAGAGATATGTGGTGATAATATTTACAGCTTCTTCTGTGAGTAAAGCGGACATTTCCTCTTTTATTTCTTTGACGTATCCAACACCTTAGCTCAGTCGGTGACTTGTTCGTCTACTAAGTTAAGTGTCCCGGGTTTGGTTCCCGACATGACAGAAGAATGTAGCATTGGTAAAATGTGGGTGTACCCTCTCACAATGATGAAATATCTTCAGTGGACTGGATGTTGGGCCTGTTATAGTCTTAAGATAGATTATAAGGTATATGAAGCTACAAGAGCCGGCTTGAATAAAAGAAACTGACCCAGTCCACAGGCTGGAAACAGCAATGGATGTAAACAAATTATTTAACGTATTTATTAATTTTAGTCATAAATGTGGCTTTGAAATGGGATTACCATACGTCACGGTTTGAAGGTGTATTCCCGGGGTCCCGGCCAGTTTGTCATTTTGTCTCGGTCAGAAGAAAAATGATAATAATATGGAAAATAAACAAAATAATATTGACTATAGAGAAAATAAAATCAAGTGCAACTGATATTGTTATCGAATTTAGGAAATTGATAGACCTATCAAATCTTGAAGATAGGCGGGATAATAGATTTATACCACAAGGAGCCAAAAAATAAATAAATGTTCAAGGCACTAGAGGAGCCTGGAAGCATTAATGTTGATATAGTTATGAAATAATTTGCAAATTTTTATAACTGATGTTTTGTCCTACATTAATCTATAGGAAAATATATGAAAGGATTTACAAATTTTTATTATCGATGTTTTGTCTACATTGATCTATGAGAAAATATATGAAAGAATTTACAAATTTTTATAATCGATGTTTGTCATACATTGATCTATGGGAAAATAAATGAAAGAATTTACAAATTTTTATAATCGCTGTTTGTCATACATTGATCTATGGGAAAATATATGAAAGAATTTACAAATTTTTATAATCGATGTTTGTCATACATTGATCTATGGGAAAATATATGAAGGAATCTACCAATTTTTATAATCGATGTTTGTCCTACATTGATCTATGAGAAAATATATGAAAGAATTTACAAATTTTTATAATCGATGTTTGTCCTACATTGATCTATGGGAAAATAATTTCGGTGGAGCAGAATCTTTTGTCTGGGTGAGCAAGGGTGAGATTATATGGTTCAAAATTGAAAATTCAGCAGAAAAAATTAATAACACACTTGGAAATGGTGTGATAAACTTAGATGAACTATTTGATAAAGTTATGGATGCTAAGACATTTTGGTCTTTAGACTGACACTTTCAAAACTACGAACTCTAAATTGTGAAGAATAGTCTGTTCAACTTTTCAACTTCAAAGACCAGAACATTTCTGTATCTAACCTCGACCAAGTTGTGGAGTTTATTTTTTTTGCCTACAAGGCAGTTGAATGGGCGTGCTCACTGATGAGCAATGTATGAGGTTAGGTTAGGTTAGGTTAGGTTAGGTTAGGTTAGGTTAGGTTAGGTTATGGTCTCAAGAAAGAGTGAGATTGGCAGAATCAACAGTTTAATGCCTAGTGTACTCCAAAATAAACATTGAAATAAGTTGCAATGAGTTTTATGAAAAGATAAAAAATAACAAACATTTATAAAAAAAAAGATTCACGCAAGTAACCAATACGATTGGTTTAAACCAGATAATAATTAGTGTTTTTAGCAGTAGACTTTAAGTTTGTTAAATATCTTAGCCTATAGTAAATTATGCTTTATAACTTCATCTTTTTATTCATATTTTTTTCTGTAATATATTCAAGTATATATAATTATATCAGTGAGTTTGGCTTCACTTTTCATCTAAATGAATGATCAAAAATAGCTTATAAGTTGGAATTAATTTTAAAAAATGTATATCACCAATGACATCATACAAATCCTTTGGATTGATAAGGGATAGGGGTGGGGGGAGGTGGCGCGGAAGCTTGTAAAAGTGTGTTAATGCTAATTTCCACTTTCACGCCAATGGGGTTTTGCATCATGATTGTCTTCCAGTAAAACCCTAAAAGGTTCCCGGTTTGTAAGGAAAATATTATGGTAAGCCTACCTAAAAGAGAACTTGAGAAAGTGTTCACTATTTTTTTTTTTCTAAACTAAATTAAAAATAATTTTACTTTGAATTAGGTGTATCAAAATATCAAACTAACAATCGGGTTCTAAATTATAATTTATTTTTTAAAAAAACGTGTCTTATAATATAACAGCTTCATAAATAGTATTTTGTATGTTCTATTTAATTTAATTAATAGTGAGGAGGGGGTAAGGGATTACAATTTAATGTCGGTATTTATTCCTTTCTTATAAGAAAAAAAACTTATTTTTCAAAAATAAAATATATTGCTTGAGTATCTTTTACTGCTTCTTAGCCTACCAAAACTCTGCCTTACTCTGGAGAAACAAATAGAAGCAGTACCATATTTGTGTGGGCCATCTTGCAGTTAACCAACCGTGTCATATTGGAGCACCTTCTCTCTCCCCTTCCCCCACTTTCCCTTCTCAACAACTTTCCTTGCTTCGTCACCCTCACGCAATAGTCTGAAGTCATGGGACAAAAAGGGGAGATTGGGAGGGGGGGGGGTATGAAATGTAGGAGAGAGCGTAGTCAACGTGTTTGCATTATATCCGCTTCGTTTCCTCTTTTCATTCCTCCTCTCCAAGTCTAGAGGATCCTTCCAAAAACCTTCCTTCTCTCTTCACCTTCAACGCCTATGCCCATACCACTCGGCCCAACGGCTCGTCCACCCCCCTTCCCTCACCAACCACACAGAAATAACCCTTCCCTCTCTCTCTTTCTACTTTATCTGGTTCCATCTGCATTCAAGCCAAGCAAGAATCTGACGAGGTGTTTTGGTAAAAACCAAGGAAACGCACACTCGTGCGAATGAACATATGGAACTGACAACAGTCCTTTTGTCCGAGGGGCAATCCAATATCTCGCGCGAAGCCAATGTAGCTCCTTTATTTTTATTTTCTAGCCACACTCATTCAAAGGAATAATTAATCGTTCTGGTTGAAGCCACGAGTTGGATTAAAAAATAAAAAAAAAACCGAAGTCACCCGGTTTATTTAAGTCTCGTATTAGCTTACCGGAATCTTTATACTTTGGACTAAGCGGTAACTAACTGGTAGACAAACTAATGCACTTAGTCGAGGACTACATATTTTATTTATGTGAGGAATTTAATCGGCACGCTTTGAACCAACTGATTATATAAACACACGAGAATTTCTATGTGCGAGAAAGGTATTTTCACATCCCTTCCAGTTTTTTTTTTATATTTTACACGCCACAATCGACATGGGACTGACAGCTTTACTTCCCCTCAAAAGGAAGTTGTGCTAAGGATTTTTTTATCGCTCAATAAATATCCGTTGACCCCCGCTGGGTTTGAACCTACGAAAATTGGGGTTTAAAGTGAGCACAAAACATCAAGTATAACAAATGTAATGTATTTTACACAATGTTGAGCATAAATTTAGTGTACCTTTATTTTACTAGGAAGCCCATTTTGGAAGGCTTTATTTCGTACCAGAATCCTACTTGATATCAGTATTTTGTTAGGATAAAGGTCTTCCATAATGGTGGTAGAAAGTCACTCTGAAAGGCCTTTTATCTTACAAATATACTACCATACAGATTCTGGTACAAAATAAGGCCTTCCTAAAAGGGCTTACTACCAATATAATGGTATACTTGGAACACGTGATTAAAAGTCAATTATTTTTATAATTTTGATTGTATCAATTCAGTTTTGATCAATACATTTAGTTTAATTTGAGGATCTTGACAGTTGTTAAATTCAAGAGAGAGTGAGGAATCATTGAGGACAACCAACCTCTTTACTCGACCAGGATTCGTACTCAAACTCCTTTTATTCACTAATATAAACTATATGAGCTTAACATTTGGTCCGCGTGCCCATCGGTGTGGGTATCGGTGGCGATATTTTAAGTAGAAGCGCATGCCTTACCTTGGACTTTATAAGCCACGATTTATCAGTACATGATCTACAAATAAACTTATTTTAGAATAATAAATTTGACATCGATCCACAAACACCATTTCCATTTGACTGTTTGAATTAAAAGAATGGGCACGTTCACCAATATTAAAATATATCACGCCCAGTTGTGACTCAACCAAGGACCCTTAGATCAGTATTCTTTAACCACGTGGACACATGGGAATTTAAATATATATATATATATATATATAAACAAAAATTGCATCTGTTATCATAAATAAGCCCGTAGTCTAATAAAAATATCTACATTGGGGAAACAGGATGAAGATATTGTTCATAGGTAAATATGGGTAGTAATACGCAGTGTTAATATATATTTGTCTAAAGAGAAAACAAGGAACATATATGAAAATATGCTCAGTGCATCTAGATGGGAATTTAACCATGGAAACACATATATACTTAATCACGCCTTACGGGGTAGGCATGAAACTGTGCAAATAGCTATAAAAAAAAGAAGAAGAGACAATTCCGTACTTAATCCATTCTCACAAACTTTCTCTATACTTCCATAATTCCTTCGCTTCAAAAACATCCATACACCGAGTCATACATGTTATTTTATTCTTAAAACTCTTATTAATGTTTCTCTTTTTCACACATTCTTCCATAACATTTAGCCACTTCTTGTATGGCTTACCCCTTCCTTTTGATCCACACACACTATCTTCATATATTTGCTTCGTCACTTGATCCACACTTATCCTCTCCACATGCTCAAACCAACGTAAGACGCCTCTTTCTTAAGCTATTGGCATTCCTTTCAAACCACACTCCTTCAGCACCCATTCATTACTGAATCTATCCATGCGAGTTTTTCCACATACATTTCTTAGATATTTCATTTCAATTTTATTCACCTTGCTATTGTGTTTCTTTTGATTAAATAAAAGTTTCCAAATCTCCACGGAAATAGTGAGGTAAAATTTATTTTTCTCTACCGTTGGAGATATTAGTATTCATCTAGAGCACCCCAAATTAAAAATTATACATGGGCCTATATATAAAAGAACCTTAATAATAGCATGTCTTCACACGCCCGCGTTTCACCCTTTCTATGTCTTTCTCTCTCTCTCTTTGTGTCGAGACGCGACGCTACGCTACGCTACGCTAACGGCATTCCTGCACCGTTTAGTCCAGAGGATGAAAATTATCGATTTCATAACGAAATTAATTCCTAATATGTCACAGCTCTGCAATGCGTGCCATCTCTGAGCGGTCGGGCCCAACGCTCCCTGATTACTTCGTACTATATTTATGAGTGTGATTTGCCACCCTTCCCTCTGCTCCACTTTTTTCCCCTTCACCCATCTTCCATATGTGTAAGGGTTTGGAAGGGGGAGGGGGATACATAAGCGGTCCCCAAAAGCTTAGCGGCGACAATATTTCACCCTAATTCCCCCTCCCTAATTTTTTTTTTATCTCCCCTATTTCAGAATCTATGTGACACGCCTTCCATTCGTGAAATTTTTTGATTGGGTTTGGGAATATATTTTGCCGAAGAATTCGTGTGTAAATTCATAAAGTGACATTTTTTCATTTTAATTGAGTTTACCCCTCCCCCCGTTCCCATTTTTTCTATTTTTCCTCCCCAATTGCTATCTTTTCTGTTGGATTTAAAGGATTACATTTTGGTTGTTTGTTTGTTTCAACGCTTTTAAAAATAAACTGTATGTGTGTGATTGATTTTTTTTTAAAGGAAACACTTACTAATTCGTGTTCGGTTCCATTAAATTAGGTTTGAAAAACGTGTTACTAAATTAAATGTTGACATGTCACGACTAAGCCCAAGAAACACATGAACCAGATGAGATAACCGTTATATTTTCAAAACGACACCAACTATTTATTTTCCTCCCTCGCCGGTGGACACGCGGAAAGTACCGTGGGTCTCGTCTCCTCTGGTTTTCCTAGTGGGGGGAAGGAGGGTCTTGGCCCTTATCCTGTATTGCAGATGGTTGCATGGTCCCAGACATCAAGGTGAACAGTCTAGACAGTAGCGGATTTAGGTTTGAGGACGCCCTAGGCCCGAGACGATATGGCGCCCTTTTTTTTTTTGTAACAGTATATATATATATATATATATATGCGTATATGTGTGTGTATAAAATAATGAAAATAATAACAATAATAATAAGAAATCTAATTCAGGTATAAATTAAACATTTATTTTTTTAACATAACAATTAAATATAGAATTAAGAATAAATTGCTTGTAATTAAAATATAAATTATTTCAATTAAAATTTTTGGTGCCCCTCAAAATTTGCCGCCCTAGGCCCGGGCCTCACGGGCCTAAGCCTAAATCCGGTACTGAGTCTAGATAAAGATAACCTTGAGGGTCCGATTCACTACGGGGTGGTTTCCCACATGTGGTTCATCACTGTGTAATTTTTCCCAGCTCATATCCACGTGTATACGGATGCATATCTTCTAAATTCTTGCAAATGTACGTCTGAAGTAGCTTTAAAAAAAACTCAAACATCTATTTTGGTCGGTAAATATTTATAATATTTAATGCTGAATTTGGAGCATCACATTGTATGAAGCAGAAACTTGGAGTCTTAAGAAGATGGAAAATAAATAATTGTATATCTTTGAAATGTAGTGCTGTAGAAGACTTGAGAAGATCAGGTGGGCAGGCGGGGGCCACAAATGAGGAGGTCCAAAGAAGAGTGCGTGAGAAGAGAACCACTTTAGATGTGATTCTTCGGAATAAAGCAAACTGTATCGGACACATCCTTAGGAGGAACTATCTTCTGTGTGACGTCATAGAAGGAAAGGTTGAGAGAAAGAGGAGCTTAGGAAGAAGGAAGATTAAAATAATGAATGATTTGAAGGAAAGAAGAAAATTATGGGAATTGAAGAAGGCAGCAGAAGACAGGGCGCTTTGGTGGTCTAGGTTCGTCGGTAAAAGAAATTGACCCGTTGTAGGACAGAACACCAAATAATAATTGATAATATCTATCAAAAGTGACAGATCTGACCTGTCACATAAACTGACGTATTAATACGTGAAAGTATATATAGTAACATGTTTTTTTAGCAGTCAGATATGTCCACTCGTAATAAAAATCTGGCTTAAAAGCCCACCACAAACCCGGAGAATAACCCTCGTGATAAAAGTCAAGCTAGTTACATTTCTAGGAAAGAATGTTGGTTTGTGTTTTCCCGCGCTATATCTAATGTTATTTGAGTCACGAGTCACAAGCCTTGCAGGCCTGCCAACACAACCAACTTTAAATCCCCGACACTGGTACTGGGATACACAACGGGATTTCCTCGGCTAACGAGGTATCCCCCTAACAGGTAGGCTATACGAGTACAACAAGTAACTATATTACAAACAGAAGTGGGGAAACACGAGGCGGGGTTGTATTACGAAAAAGTGTAATGGCTAGGCCTACCAATATTGTACGGTGTGTTTGTTTGATTATCTTAATACTAACAAGTCTGTAAGAGCAGTAAGATTATCAAATTATTATTATAATATTATTATTAGAATCAAATTTAAAGCATAAAATAAACCTAACTACTACCTTAATCTAGAAATAAATATAGACCCGCCTCGGTGGCGTAGTTGGCTAACGATCTTGTCGTGTTGAGCTCGACTGCTAAGGACGGGGAGATCGAGGTTCGAATCTTGCTTGGGTGAACTAGGGGGGGGGGTGTTCCTAAATGGTTTTCAACTCTCCCTCCACGCAAATGCGGGTTCACTTCCTCTAATTCAACCTTCCCAATTCCTAATCCATTAGAGTAATTATTACTTAAAGCGTATAACCCGAACGGGTAGTAAGACGCGGTGCTAAATATTAGAAATAAATATAAACTTTTAATTTATGAAAATTTGCATATAATTAGATTATATTTTTACAATTTGCCTCAACCTAATAAAGCATACTTATTTCTAAAGGATTTTTAATTTTTATGATCAGTATTTTAAATAACTTATATTGTATATTTTTGTTAGAACCGCGTCTTACTATCCGTTCACGTTATACGTTTATTTACTAATTACGTAAATGGTTTTAAAGATTATCTAGGAGAGTGAGTGAGTGTAAAACCATGCCCAGTACACCCGACCAAGGTTCGAACCTCAATGTCCCCGTCATAGTCAGTCTGATCTACTGCGGGGGAAGCATTTTAGACCATGTGGCCACTGAAGCACAAGTAGCATTAATATTAAATTATGCATACAACCTGAACATGTAGTAAGACGCGGTGCTAAAAAAAAAAGGGATCACTGTCACGGAAACAAATAAAAAGGTTCGCACGTAATTTGATGCCATGCCTTGCCACACCTTCCAAAATCAAGTAGGCCAACAGCCGCTGCTTCACGGCTAGTCTGGCTGCCCCTTACCTCTCTCTAGTGGGCTTCCTGCTCACCTTACATTGCTCCACCATGGTATATCTTAGAAGGTAGGGTCGTAGTGAAATCCGTCAAGTTTAGATTATTTCAGGGTAAAAGTTGGGCACACTTCCTTTACCATGAAAGGTGACATGCTTACCTTGTTTTATTATTATTATTATTATTATTAGCACCACGTCTTACTACCCGTTCGGGTTATACGCACTTACGCTAATGTGTAATTGTAGGGTTATTGTGAGATGAAATGAAGGACCTACAGTTTAACGTGGGATCCGAACCACGGTGGAGGCCTGGCATTCCCCACATTCACAAGATGTCTTGTCAGAGGTGAAGGAAGGATTTGGTAATCAGATACATCTGTGCCGGGACCGAGGATTGAACCCCGGCCGACAGCATAGAAGTCTGACATCTTACCCCTAGACCGCCAGGTCACCCGACCTTGTTTTATTAAATGAGGGTGCAAATTAAAAGCTAAGGTGAGGACAGTGTAGGACTTAAAAGGAGGTAAATAAGATGTTAAAAATATTTAGACATTAATGATTCAATAACGTGAATAGTTTATGTAACATCTTGTTATACAATTAACCCCATTTGTTTATTTAATAATTATAACCGACAGATTTGGGCGTAAGAGACAATGGTTAGATGCCACAAGGGCGTACAGGTAAATAGTTTGGCTAGCCTATCATTGGTTTCCATACTTTCTACAAACAAATAAATCGCAACCGTTTTTCTATCCTTAAATTAGTACGCGTAAGCTACACACTTCGTAAAATATAATTAAAGAATAGTTGTATTAATAAAGAGAGGATGGTTAACCGAGTAATTTGTATATAAATGGTTTACAATCACAAGATTTATCCACACGAGGATTCTAATTGTATCAAAGCTGTCATAAAATGTGTTAATTGATCGAGATGGGACAACTTACTTCCTTCAAGTTATTCCAGTCAACTGAGCCGAGTAAAGAATTATAGCTTTTATCATTTATTTGCATTATACTTGTGTTACGTGCAATATGTTGATGTATTTAATGCTTCATTTAAATTTAGTTAAATTCATTTTGGGGAGCCCAGCATCTCCGTTTTGAAATATTTGAATTAAAAAAAAGTTTTCATTTAATACCACCAAAAATGTTCAAATTATGTTTAATAATTAGTATTTTTAGTTGTAATTAGGAATGACCTTTTTCTCAATATTTTTTCCCTTGGTCAAACTATTTTTTTTTTAAATTATGTTTAAGCTACGTTTTAGCTTTAATAAACTTTAGATGGGTGAAAACTGGATTAATCTCCTATTAAATAGATCGTTTTCCATAAACACAATTTTCTTTTAAAAAAAGTAGGTATTCAAAAATGGTCTTCAAAACTTGTAACCTATCTTTGAACTTTATATATAAAACTATATTTTAAATTTAATATAGATTTTAAAATGTTAAAGTAATTTTTTTGACAATAAAGTTACTACGATTTTCTTTAAGAGATAAAGTTGAAAATATTAAATTTAAAATTTTAAAAAAATATATTATTTACTTACATTACTCTTAGTTTTTTAAAACACAATTTAGTGAGTAGTTCTCAACAAAAGTATGATATTTATCTAAAATGGAGTTACACGGTTTTAGCATATAACATCAAATAATTTAGAAGCTCTTAGCTTCCACCCTTCGCAGTTTAATTTGTAACAGCTTTGTGCTGTAACTATGTCGTGATCACGTTAGATTTCAACTCCTTAAAACTGTCTTACGCTTAGAATGTTGTATTGAAGAGATTCGGAAAGGAAATATTAATTTTAAAAGTAAAGTTTACACTTATTTGAGTATCTATCATAGTAAATATAGTACAATAATCATACAGAACTTATTCATGTATTTATTCAAAGAAGAAACATTATTCCACCAACATTACTTATAGTGAAATTCTACGAGTTAAGGGGGATTGTGAGGGCTTAAAGCGTAGTGAATCAGATTACGAACTACTAGTGGAGGAGGTAATTTAGATGGTGACGGAGGAATAGAAGTTGTATGGATACTTATTACTAATAGGTGTTCTGTCTTACAACAAGTACATTACTTTTGTCAGTGAACTTAGATCTGCCTCCTCCTTCAGCTCCCAGAATTTTCCTATTTCCTTCAAGTCATCCAATATTTGAATCCTCCTACTTTCCCTAAACTTTTTCTTCTATGACGTCATACAGAAGACAGTTCCTCACAAGGATGTGCCCGATCAAATTTACTTTGCAGCAAAGAATCAAATACAAAATGTTTCTCGTTTCACCCCTTCTTCTTAGGACTTCATTTGTAACCTTGTCTGTCCACCTGATCTTCTCCAGTCTTCTCCAACACCACATTTCACAGCTATCCAAACTACTACCACATACAGTGCGATGCTTCAAATAAAGCAATTTAACGCTTTCTTCCTCACTTTAAGACTTACTTACTTAGTAAACCATTATTTAAATGCTCATTTTAAAGTTAATTTAGTTGAATACTAAATTAGAAATAAATATTCAAAATTAACAATCAAATGTTTAACTATAAGCTTATATCATGACATTTAAACTATATCAAAGATGTGTAAAATATTAAGAATTTCATATGTTCAGGGATTTGAACCCTAGTTTCCCAGTTGTCCACGTTGAACTCTTTAAAGACTGAGCCATACATGGTCCTCACGTCACCAATTGGCAGAGTGGTCAATGAGTAAAGTTGAACGACATGGGTTTAAATTCCTGCCTGTATTGGTGGAATATTTTTCTATACTTCCACAATCAGTCCACTGATATGTCAACAGAAAAAAAGCTGTTTTTTTGGATAGGCAAAGGATGTTATTTTACTAAAATAATATCTCATCAGTTTTTAAAATAATTTCTGAATTATTGACTTTGAGAAGTTTAATTAAACTTAATAGCATCAAATTTTGATGCCTATAGAAAAGTTTGCATAGTATGTTATTTTTTTTATGTTTCATTGAAATGATTATGGCAGAAAACAATTTAGACGATATTCATAATAATATACTATTATATAATTAACAAGTTTTTACCCTTAAACATTATGTGGGATATTGATTAAATTAATTCTTATTTTATAATATCTTAGTAATCTTTATATAATTGGATTTTATAGATTAAATATTACTTGGGATGGTTTCATATTATCTATAACGACAATAATCAACAACACCCAAAATTGTTTTATGGGTGTGAAGAGTGGGTTTGTCGGGTGAAACACAAGAGCAAGGTGAATGCGGTTAGAATGAGATATCTAAGAAGTATATACGGAGAAAACCGTATGGACAGAGTCAGTAATGTATGGGTGCTGAAGGAGTGTGGTTTTAAAAAATAATACAATAGGTCCAAGTGAAAGAAGCGTCTTACGTTGGTTTGGGCATATTGATAGGATGAGTGTGGGTCAAGGGATGAAGCAAATATATGAAGGTAGAGTGTGTGATTCAAAAAGAAGGGGTGAGTCATGTAAGATATGGTTAAATAAGATTATTGTGTGAAAAAGAGAAACATCAAGGTGATTGGCCTTTTTCATTTGGCGTTGAAATGCAGAGCCATGGTAACAAACGGTTATTTTCAAGATTTTTTTATTGTTTTTCAATTTTATTTTCGGAAAAGAGTTGTTCAAGAATAGGAACATGTTGATTTAGTTGTACTTTTTATATACACACCTCCTCTTTAATTCTAACAGTGATCAAATATCGATAAAACTGACATTTTTCAATAGAAAACTACTGGCTTCATAGCAAAAAATAGAAATATTTAACAATAAGTAAACATTGATACATTATCTTAAAAGGGTTGTTGAAATTATTAACATAAAAGTTTCACTCATTCTCGAGATAATTGATATTTACAAACGTAGGAATTTTCCTCAAGACCTGTCCGGTAGCTAGCGCCATCTACGGTTACCGTGATTCATCTGTTTTTGTTGGCGCGGAAGGATACTTTGGTCGGTTGTGAAGTCACACCACTCCTTTCATCCTCCCACCCACCATCCCACAAAATAGGTTTTAGACTTGCACGCGACAAGGCCAAGGGCAATAACAGATTTAAGAATAACATATATTGTATGAATCGGTTTATGGATGTTGTTGAAGCGAAGGCAGGAGAGTATGGAGAAAGTTAGTGAGGATGGATTAAAAACGGAGTTTATGTTTTTTTGGGGGATATACGCACAGTCTCTTGCCTACCCCAGTGGGTGAAGGCGTAATTAGGTTTGTAATCTATGTATATATATATATATATGTGTGTGTGTGTGTGTACGATGATCTCTCTAAGTATTGTTAGTGGGGTTTAGATACTAAAATCAGATTCCCATCCTTGAATTGTCCAACACAATAACTATCGAAATGAGTTCAGTCTCTATTCGACTAAATTGTATCGAGGATAAGGATCAATATATCTATACTTGATATGTCTCAAGCCCACATTCGATACAAGCTGATGTTAATTTAAAACAAAATTAAATGTGACAGTTTTGTAATTGGTTTTACAAATTTGCATCAGTATGAGGAAGGAAGGGACAATCGGTTGTCATAGCTTAAATCTTAATTCAACATTGATCTGTTCTCAAACCAATTTTACACGTCGCGCCTTCTGGTTGCTTCGATTAACTGAGTGATACGATTTGGGTACGTAATTGCATATATATATATATATATATTACAAACAAGCTATAGCTAGATTGTTAGTCTGACCCTCAGTGCTCTTGGGGTAAAGTGCTCGCCTCATGACATAGGTGTTCATGGGTTCAAACCCTGCCGAGGTCGATGGATTTTTCTTTGTAGATAAAAATCCGTTGCACAACTTCCTTCGAAGGGGAAGTATTATTATTATTATTTTTATTATTATTAGCACCGCTTCTTACTACCCAATTGGGTTATACGCACATACGCTAATGTGTAATGGTAGGGTGATTGTGAGATGAAATGGAGGACCTACAGTTTAACGTGGAATCCGAACCACGGTGGAGGCCTGGCATTCCTCACATTCACAAGTTGTGATTAATACATGTCTTGTCAGAGGTGAAGGAACTGTTTGGTAATCAGATAAATCCGTGCCGGGACCGAGGATTAAACCCCGGACCTTCAGCACAGAAGTCCGACACCTTACCTCTAGACCACCAGGCCACCGAAAGGGAAGTATAGCCATTAGTCCCATGTTTATTGTGGCATGTTAAAGAACCCTGGAAGCTGTTTGAAAATATCTCTCCCATTAAAACTGGCAGGCCTTATTTTCTCTCGCTCATAGGAAATTCTCGTGTGCTAATATAAAGTCAGTTCAGAAAGTGATCGCCAAACACCTCAAATAAATAAATAATATACATAAATTTAGTCTTAACATCGTAATCCATTCGCAAGAGCATGTGTCTAACTATCATTAAGGTCCCAAGTACGTTTCCTGGCACATGGGATTTTTTTTTTAAGTGGGGACGCCCCCTTTGACAGTTATGAGCTAAAGCCTGAGTAATGGGAGCTGTGTCTTTTCTAGACTAAAGCTATCTTATGATGTGTGGGTTTATATAATTAGTATGTGTGTGTATATCATTACTAACTTCAAAACAAACTTTTAAGTTTCTTGTTTATTTACAAAGGAAAAGGTTCCCTAAAGGTAATGTGATTAATATAATAAACACATGGTTTTATTTACATATAAACGTTAATGAACATGCATATATAAGATTGCTTACGTCATGTTATTACATGGTTCTCAAGTATGAAACTCATATGGGCCTATAAACTTTATTTAAAATATTCAAATTGTTTATAACATGAAATGAAAGATATCGATGGAGATCTATAAATAGATATATATTTTTATATAAGTACAGGCACTATATTAAAATTATTACTTTGAACGTACAAATTAATTTATTGAGTTTTAGTTTTAGGGCAAGTTTCATAATCAGAATAAGTACGCCTTAGTTACGGTGTTATACTAAATACAGGACAAAACATACCTCTACTGGAATGGAATGGGCCAGTTTCATAGCCGCACTTGAGGCGTACAAAGTCTATGAAACTGGCTAATTCCATTCTGGTAGGTAGGTGTCGTCTTGTATTTATTGTAGCACCACGCTTGAAGTGTACTCAGTCTGACTAAGAAACTGGCCCTTAATGATGATCCAAGCTAATACATGTAAAAATTGATCAAAAAACCAAGTGATGATAAAATAAAATTTGAGAAATCTTTCAAAGTGGTTCATAGGCAGAAAAGTGTGTTGACTATAAAATACTACTAATCATGATTTTATAATATTTATATATATTTTTTTCAAAATATATTTATTATTTCCTCTCAGCTCATTTGACAAGCGTAAGTCAAAACTTTCTTTAATATCTGATATCTTGAACAGTTTAAAGATAACACAATAATGTTTAAGTTCTTTGAAGTTACCCTAAAAATTAAAATTAAATTAATAAAAATCCATATTTTAACTATAAAGATAAAATATGTGTTATCTAGATTATTCACGATATTAATATTATACAGCCAAGGATTGTTCTAATAAAAAAACTGTGATAATATACACCTGGAAGGAGGAAGGATAAACAATTCTAGTACAGGTAGTAAGGGATTGAAACGTGAACTCCTTAGTTTTTAGTATTTTATGTCTTTCCATCAAGATGTTCCAGCCCAGAATTCTAAACATATTTGTACCAAATTGTGGGATCTCAAAATTAAATCTATAAATAATAGTAATAATTAGCACCGCGTTTTACTACCCGTTCGGGTTATACGCTTTAAGTACTAATTACGCTAATAGATTAGGAATTGAAAAGGGTGAATTAGAGGAAGTGAACCCGCATTTGCATGGAGAGAGAATGGAAAACCATTAAGGAAAACCATCCCCAGTTCACCCGACCGAGATTCGAACCTCAATCTCCCCGTCATCAGCAGTCAAGCTCAACACGACTAGCGCGTTAGCCAACTACGCCACCGAGGCGGGTAAGTCTATAAAGAACTTCACTTTAAAAAACAGACAATTACAATAATCACGTGATTTGATCGAATTACACATGATTAAATTAATATTCATGTTTGTACTAAGCCAACTTTTGAACATTAAAAATCAGGCCTCCACCGTGGTTCGGATTCCACGTTAAACTGTAGGTCCTTCATTTCCTCTCAAAATCACCCTACCATTACACATTAGCGTAAGTGCGTATAACCCGAACGGGTAGTAAGACGCGGTGCTAATAATAATAACATTAAAAATAAAATTGGTATTCGAGGAACTATGAGATATAGTTATTCGTGTGAACAATAATGGATAATTTTACAAACTTAGCACTTTAATTTTTAACAAAAACTCGAAATTTAAACAAAATGCTAAAACATAGAGTATAATATTGTTCTGTTTAAAATAGTGAGCAATTTTGGAACAAAGATATGTTTAGTTACAGGTTAACAAACCTATTTTTAAATAATCCTAGACATAAAAAAAGAAGCAACAGTTTAACTCGATTTCAATATAGGCGTACATCATATTGGATGCATGAGTGTGTAATAAACTATGTATTTCACAACGGTGAGGGTAGCAAACATGGAATGAAAAACAAATATTTGTAGGCAAAGAGAAATGCGATAAAATAATAAACTTGCATAGTTTTCAAACATTACATTGGATTGTAGGGCCAGAAATATGCGATAGCTATATCTGGTGAAGCTATATATTTGTAATCATGTTATGTTCATATATTATGTTACACCCCAATAATGAAACCGACCATTTCATGAATTGCGAAAATTCTGTTCATTTTTTTAACGTGCTTCTTTGCTTCATTATTTCATGAACTGTGCAAAAATTGCATTATCCTAGATCTTTCCCATTTAATGAACTGGAACTTAATGTAATATCTACTACAAGATTAAATGAAATTCGTTTTATGATACATAAAACTTATCTAACCTAACTTAATTTAACCTTTCGGTGACCAGGTGGTCTAGGGGTAAGGTGTCAGACTTCTATGCTGGCGGCCGGGGTTCAATCCTCGGTCCCGGCACAGATTTATCTGATTACTGAACCCTTCCTTCACCTCTGACAAGACATCTTGTTAATGTGAGGAATGCCAGGTCTCCACCGTGGTTCGGATTCCACGTTAAACTGTAGGTCCTTCATTTCATCTCACAATCACCCTACCATTGCACATTAGCGTAAGTGCGTATAACCCGAACGGGTAGTAAGACGCGGTGCTAATAATAATAATAATATAACCTTTCATTCTAAAATGAATAAAAGTTAAATTAACTTAAAGAACAAACCTGTTCGTTGTTTGTCCATTTCAAGGACCAGCCAAAAAGAAAAAATCAAAAAATCTCAATTTCTTGAATTTGGAAACGATTGGAGCTGCCCTGTTAATAAAATAGTCAGTTCAAGAACTGATCAGCAAAATTCATGAACTGGACTATTTTTATCCCTGTTGGTAAGGTAGTTAGGAGGAAAGGTCAGTTCACAAAATGGGCAGGAATTTGCCAGATTCATTAAATGGGCAAATTCACCAATGGGATGTAACAAATACAATATATTTTACAAACGGTAAATAGAAATATAATTTTCCCGTGGTACATGCCTTACTACCCATCTCGTATACCCGACTATATACAATAATGGGGTAGGTAACAATATGGTAGAATTTAGAGGTAATGCACCCGCATATGCGTGATGGTAAAGTGGTAAACCATTTAGTAAAATCTACCCTTTATATATGCCTACTGATTGGGACTAACTCCACCCTACCCATCACTGTGAAACAAGACATGGTGACTCCTTTTTCCGCACGCCCATAGGTGTGGGTAGTATTATTTTTACCCAGGTGAAATAAAGTTTTCCAATTCTGGACTACCTGTTAAAATAATTGTACGGGGTCTTAACATTGTGTTTGTTTTATAAGAATTATATTTTTAAGTCAATAACGAGTGTGGACATAAAATATATATGGCAATTTTTTTGTTTTAAGCATCTCGCTTTATTGCCAGTTCAGGTTAAAGGCATTTTACGCTAATTAGCTAGGGCTGAAGAAGGTTGAAATTAGAGGCTGTGTACTCATATTTGCATGCAAGGCGAGTGAAAACAATTTAGTCAAAACCACGTTCAGTACAACCAACCAGGATTCAAACAACTATTTCCCTGTCATCGGTGGCCTAGTTTATTGCGAGAGCGATGTCTTAGACCATTCGACCACCGAAGTGGATCTGGGTCAAAATTATTTGCGAGCTATATGGCGGTGTCATAAAAGAGTTCATTAAGTACCTAATCTAATTACGTTTTAAACTTTTAAACCAGGATTTACCAAATTGTTCTCGCAATCATGGGCAAATGGACCAAACTTGAAGCTCGTTTGGTTTGATTCATCGTTTTCAAAGAGGACAGAGTTCAAATCCTTGCAAGGTTTTTTCCCAGCAGAGTTTTTCCTCAATATCTCCCCACTCTTACTCCACATAAATATATGTTAAATTCCTATTAATAACAACCTATCCAGCTCTATCACTTTAGTAGTTTTAAAGGAAGCTAGTCCGGGTAGGTAGTAATATGCGGTGCACCAAACAAAACACATTTTTTATATAATTTTTGAGGTTATGTGCCTAGATCAATAAATATAGTGACACACCTAAAAATTTTCTATTTCTTTTCTTTATTAGCTAATATTAAATTATATCTGGATGAATTGGTTTTGATTCTAAAACCATTTCAGTGATCAACTACAATATATTATATTTAAAATATTGATTTAAAAATAATTTAATCGATTACATATTTTACTAATATCAATCAAATAATTTGAGGGCGTGACAACATTTTACTTATTATTTAACTCATTGAAGTAGTTTTTTACAATGATGTTACAACATTCAATGTAACCAAGTGAAAACTTTTAGTTTGTTATACAAACAAATTACTTCTGCAAACTAGAACGAAATAGTTATAAGGTTTGTAATTAAAACACAATGCATATATACTCTCTGTAAACATGTTGATATAATTTAATTGCTTATTATGAATTAATGTAATCAAAAGTAATTATTTACAATTACGATGAAAACAAGTCTGTACATATTATCCCTTCTTTAAACTTAATATTTGAAAAAACGATCTGATTTGTGAATTAAAACCTTTGTTATTTTTCTCATTGTCAAATACATAAAAGTAAACATATATTATAAATTACAAATCAGTATAAAGACATTAGTATCTCAACGGTGATAACGACGATGATGATGTAAATGATAATAATAACAAAATTACAAATTTCATTTATTATAGTGCTGATAAACAGTCAAAAGGGGTGACCTGGTGGTCTAGGGGTAAGGTTTCAGACCTCAGTGCTGGACGTCCAGGGTCAATCCTCGGTCCCGGCACAGATTTATCTGATTACCAAACCCTTCCTTCACCTCTGAAAAGACATGTATTAATCACAACTTGTGAATGTGTGGAATTCTAGGCCTCCCCCGAGGTTCGGATCCCACGTTAAACTGTAGGTCCTCCATTTCATCTCACAATTACCCTACCATTAAACATTAGCGTAAGTGCGTATAACCCGAACTGGTAGTAAGACGCGGTGATAAAAAATATAAATTAACTGACTGGAACTTAAAAAACATATAGTTGACAAAAAATATAGCATAATTACATAGCAAAACAATAATTACAGCTAAACAATTAACAAAATAGAAATCGATAGGGTAAAATATGATTATTCAAATAAAAAATCATGGGAAATATTTATATAAAACCAATCAAAAATAGAAGTATTCTCTGAATATTTTAATGGTGCACATGTAAGCAGTGAAAATAATTAAATACCTTAATTGCAAGTGAATTCTTTAAAAAAAGCTTTGAGTTTGATTCTTAGTTTATGATAAATTTAAATTCACCAAACGTAATATATACATGTGTAAACCTATTTATGTTAAAGATAACTTTTTCGTAAAAAAAAATTGTTTTTTTTTATATACCCCAATTGTATAACGAATGGGCACATCTGAATAGAAAAATGTTATAAATGTTGACCGCTAATGTTAATTCAAGTATTTTTAAAAAAAAAATTTCTATATGTTAATTCGTAAGATATCAACGTTTAGTAGAACCCTAACTATCCAAACTAATTAGGACCTGGGACATTTCATATAATCGAAAATACGGATAATTTATCTTGAAGGGAGGGGGGGATGTATGGCAAACTAAAAGACTTTTAATTGGAATGACAGTAGAGTACAGTAATACAATCTAAAAGCATGTAGAATAAGTACTTACATGTAGGCCTACTTACATAATTCACATTATGAACTTACAAAACATAGTAAAATTAACTACAGTAGCCCCATGGCTTCTTTAGTGCTGACTGACAGCTTTGAAAAGTACCAGACCAAATTTTGTATCCTTACGCCAAACCATATTGTAATGATATGGATTTTTCCTGTCTTTTTAATATTCGCGATCATATTTTAAAGTAAATATAATAATATTTCTTCTTTTCAGTTAATATAATGTAAACTCATCTTTTCTAGACTACGGCCATGTTTCTTTTTTTCTTTGATTTAGCTGCACGTGTCAGAAGCATGGTTTTATTTCCGGGTCAATACGCAGTAAACAAATAGCAGGTGCAGAGTAGCACATCTGTTTTCCTAAATGCGCGTTAATATAAAAACTAACCCTATTGGTCGATGGAAAGAAAGCAAGGAGTGGTCGGGGTGGACATGCTCGACTCGAGAGGACGCTAGCTTGTTAGACGGTCATTCTTTATTTTCTACTCTTCTACGGCAGACGAGATGGAAGGTTTTGCAACATTAAGTGGTGGTTTATTTTAATTACAAAACAACTTAAGGACAAATAAAATTGTCGTTGTGACAGCAAAACACAGTTTTTCTCATTTCTTGGGCAGATTTATCTCAACATCTAGTCCAATATTTATTGTTTAAATTACATGTTTTACAAATGGCGCACCAATGTGGGCCAACAGCCACAATCTTTCCGTGACTTTACAATTGGCGTACTCAACGCGGGGCATTCTTCAAGAAGATCCATCCACACCGTTACAATTGGCGCACAACGTGGGGCATCCAGTATTCAGTACTTTACAATTGACGTCACAACGCGGGGCATCTTTTCACACCGTTACAATTGGCGTCACAACGTGGGCCAAATCTATCCACAATCCATTTAACTTCTTTACAAATGGGCGCACAACGAGGGGCAGTATTAACATGTTTTACAATTGGCACACAACGCGGGGCATATTTCCATGTCTTTACAATTGGCGCACCAATGTGGGCCAACAGCCACAATATTTCCATGTCTTTACAATATGATCTGCAAAAACATGTGCTTAGCAGCTGTCACTTCTGACAGTCAACATTTAGGTATATATCTAAATGTTGACTTTCAGAAGTAAGCTGTGAGCTGTCAGTCAGCACCAAAGAAGCCTTGGGGCTACTTTACATATGCACATATATATTTACTATACAACATAACATAAAAATAAATCTCAGAGAACTTCTTAAATGCATACCATACATGAAAGTCTGAAAAATTGTGAAAAAATCAATGAAAAATGATTTTGTTCAAATTAACGAAATAACTTCTATGACACTTTTTTTTAGGTACTTAACGTGCACTTTCTGAATCGACCCAACCGATTATATCACCAAACGAGAATTTCTATGAGTGAGAGCGAAAGGTCTTATCAATTTTGTCGAGAAAACTATTTTCATATACAAATCTACCAGGGATCTGTTACATGCCACACACAATCGACATGGGACCAATGACTTTACTTCCCCTCCGAAGGAAGTTGTGCTACGTATTTTTATCACTCGAGAAAAATCCATCGACTCCGACTGGACTTGAACTTTAAACCCTTGAACATTAGGTCCTGATGCAAGTACTTCACCTCAAGACCACTGCGATACTAATCCGGGTAAACCGGTACACGGATAATCGGGTTTCTACCGTATAGCATTAAGTTACATGAAAGTAATCAGTCTTAGGGCCGAACAATTTCAACGTACTGAATCTATAAGATCAAATCTAGATGGAATCATAAAATTATTATTATTATTATTATTAGCATCGCGTCTTACTACCCGTTCGGGTTGCACGCACTTACGCTAATGTGTAATGGTAGGGTGACTGAGATGAAATGAAGGACCTACAGTTTAACGTGGAATCCGAACCACGGTGTAGGCCTGTCATTCCCCACATTCACAGGTTGCGATTAATACACGTCTTGTCAGAGGTGAAGGAAGGGTTTGGCGATCAGATAAATCTGTGCCGGGACAGAGGATTGAACCCCGGACCCCCAGCACAGGAGTCTGACACCTTAACCCTAGACCGCCAGGTCACCTAATAATAACATATTAACAATATCCATCCATAAGTTTTATTTATATTTTTAATCTCGAACGAAAGTTAACTGTTTATACTAGACATTTTAGTAGCACCTTGTACACCGCCTTGTTTTTAAAATAGGCTAGTCTCACCTAACATATATCAGGTAACATACACACATTGTTTTTCAATGATAGTAAGCAAATATACGTGATACGTAATAAAAGTTATTAATATATTTCTATAACTAAAGTTTTTTGTAATAATAAAACTATTTTCTTGTCTGTTAATATTTGACGTAAATAGGCATCTAATCTTAAGATACATATCCTAAACCCTATTTATTTTTTTAACTATAAATTTCAAAGCGAAACTTATTAACGGCTGAATCTGAGGGATAATATTGAGGAAGAAGGTCCCACATTAGCGTGGAGAGAGAAGAGGAAAATCACCACCCATCGTGCCTTACCATGTCTAATCTCACCCTTATCGTCCCCGGCAATCCAGTCCACTGCGAATATGACGCCTTAGTTTGTGGGGTCATCGGTGTGGGCGAAAACAAGTGTATTAAATTATTTCTTTTGAGCATATTGTCTTGCTACGCGTTTGGGCTATACGCATATGTTCTAACTACGATAGCGTATTATGGATAACGAAGGTTGGATTTAGATTAAGTGTACCAGCATTTGTGTGCAGATAGAGATAGTGGAAAACCATCTAAGAAATAAAACACCCTCATTACACCCGACTGAGTTTAGGACCCCAATCCCCTCGTCATCGGAAGTCTAAGCCTATTGCGAGGGCGACTTTTTAGACCAGACGGCCACCGAAGTGGGTTAACAAAATAATGTATTTACAATTCTGCTAATAGTTCCATGAGGGGAACTATATAGCACCAAACGGACCTAACACAAAGTACATACACATGGCATCGATTGAATCGTGTCAATATTAAAAGAAGATTCGTGTGTAGAATACCATTTTGGGAAGGGAAAAAAAAAAATTGATTCAGATCGTTTACGGTTTGTTTAAACATGCGGAGGGAATACTTTATTTTTATTCCTTCGCTACCCATTCGGTGAGTTTGGAAAAGTGCAGATGGAGTATTTGGGGGTTTATGTTCTTGAATTTCTAACGAAATAAATATTCCTGACCGAGACAAGTTTTTAGTTTAAGCAAGGATTTAACACGAATCCCGCGTCAATGGCTGAGTGGTTTAACGCCCAACTCTTTTAAGTAAACTAGACTGCTGATGACGGGGAGATCAGAATCTCTGTCGCTTGTACTGATAGTGGTTTAAAAAAAATAGTTTTCCACTCTTCCTTCACGTGAATGTGGGAACATTTCATATAAATATAACCTCAATCATCACTAAAACCATTAGTGTAATTAGTACATAAGCTTATAGCCCAAACGGGTAGTAAGACGCTGTGTTAAAAAAAAATTAAAAAAAGTTACGAATTCTTCATTTTATTCGGGCGTTTAAAAAGAGTTCACCATCAAAGTGGAATCGACGTGTTCTAAAATAGTGAAACAAACTCGTTATTTCAGTGAAGTGATTATGTTAGTTCAGAAAGTTAATTTGGTGGATGGGTAGGTATTTAAAGTTGGAGCACTATTAGCGAAATACCTGTCCAATAAATTTATTTTCTGAATTTATACAATCACCTAATTATAAGTTTACTGTAAAAGATGTGTTTGTTCCAATTGGATTACCACCGTCAGCTATTATAGGATACTCCGTAGTTTAATTTTGGATTGGGAATGATTAGAGCAATAGGAGTAATTTTGGATTGTTAATTATTAGAATAATAGGAGTAACTTTGCAATAGTTAGGTTGACAAATTAACTGGGCAAATTATTAGGAAATAACGTCTTACTCACAGTTAGAGTTATACGCCTATGTACTAATTACGATAATGGTTTTAGAGATTGGGAAGGTTATCTTTAGAGGACATGTACCCGCTTGTTTCGTGAAGGGAGAGTGGAAAACTACTTTGGAAAAAACCCTCAGTACACATGACCGAGAGTCGAACTTGGAGGGCCTCTTCATCGGTAGTTTAGTTTACTGCGAGAGTAGCGTGTTAGACCATACGGCCACCTAAGTGGGTTAAACAAAAGTTGAAATTGATGGTCATTCTTGAGTGAAACAATAATAAAAAGATAAATGCCGTTTATTTGAAGTAAAAAAAGGGTAACAAACAATATTGAACCATAATTTGGATCTACCATCCAAAATAAGAGGGTTCAAAACTTCAAAAAAGAAAAAAATAGAAAATAAGAACAATTGAAAGAGTGGGCTGGGTGAGTGAACTGGTTATACCCGCTGGGCAAGCTAAAAGACACCCAGCGCGCGCAATTTGGGATAGATGAGGGCAAGTGCTCACGGCCGTCCTCAGCGATCGATAAACACAGCCCAGAAGTATACCCTTATTGTGATTACCTCACAAGAATCAATTCAACTTAAAATAACCGAAGGATGATACTAGTATAAAAAGAAGGAACGAATATCACCGCCAATAGTAATTTATTATAATTACCCAAAAAAGGTTGGCAACAATGGATACAAGTATATTAACAGTTATACAAAATGCAACTTCTTTATAACATTTTCTTTTGGCGTCTTCATACCACTAGCGCTAGCTTTAAGAGCAACCTTCATCTCTCGCTACAAGAAATAACAATTAGGCATGAAGGCTAATACCCTATTATAATCTCAACCTAAGAATTAAACGTTAACATCAACAATTACTAACACCTAGTCAATATGCATTATTTATATCATTTTACCAGCCCCGAAAGAATGGGGAAGATATACAATTAAACCCTAGCTTATTTGTGTGAGCTGAGGCAAATATTAGATAACAACTTTGCTTTTAATTGGCCAACAACTCCCATTAGTCCTCATAACTCGGTTGCTATGGCAACTTCCCATCTAAACATATCACGCGCTGAAGGCGCCCAGCTATATATGTTCGGAGGTGAACATCCATATATTAACCTTACTAAAACTATCCTAACACAGTAAAAATTACATATAAACCTAGCAAGGTTTTATTAAGTTAAAGTCAACAGGCGATGTTGACGAATGACATAATTTATAATATATTTTAGTCTAATGCTAAATTTACCTATCTTTGATAAACAATTAAACAGAGTAAGGTTTTAAGGAACGAGTCCATTCAAATTAAAGCGCTAAACCTAACATGATAAATAGAGATAAAAATAGGAAACCACTAACTATAACTAATACACAATTTAAATTTGATACGCCCAAAATATAAAGTCCAAAGTGTCAGGCATCCCAACCCATTTATCTTTAACATTAATACGACGGTAAAATAGTAAACCATACACAAAAATATCCCAATAGTTAGAGAAAAGTCTCAAGTCCAGATATGTTATGCATTCAGCCAAGAGTAAAGTTTTTGTTTATACGCAGACATAGCTTGAAATGTCAATTAAAGCAAGTTTAAAACTTTTAAGATATTTCCAAGTAATACTAATCGAAGTGCCTAAAAGGAATTTTGAAAAGTCAGACATTTAACCCAAAAGGAATTTAGCTTACATTGTAGTTCGTCGCCATCACCAATTCAAGCGACCTTCACCGCCAGCCCAAGAGTGGCTCACAATTCACAGGGTTGATCTTTTATACGCACAAAACACAGCTTGCATCACATGGTGAGTAGGGGGGGCCAAAGAACGTAGATAGGGTGGAGAAGCTTCTAGAGTCCACTCGTAGCCAGTAGATTCTCGCTCGTAAACTCGGTGGAGTGTTACTTCTTTTCTTCTTATGGTCTTTGGACGAGTAGAATTGGCGTGAAGTTTTTTAGCGGGCACGCCTCAGTATTCGAAGGAAGGTCGTGATGTTCGGATGTGTGATGATAGGTGGCTGCAGTGTTTACCTGGGAATGGCCGTGGACGTCTTGGTAGAATTGGGTAAGTTTGCAGTATATTGTAATATTAGCTAGCGGCTAATGTTACAATATTAAGAAAAAATTGAGAAAGATGTTCTTCGTTTTAGAATATTTATAGTAAAAGTTAAAAGTAAGACACACCCATATATATATATATATATAAATATATACATATATTGAACAATTAGCTGAACCTATAACTGACTATTAGAAGTACCCAGCTTTGCCCGGGATAACCATGCAATGAATCGCGTGATCATGCCAGGAAAAGATTTTATTTGCTTCAAACGGACCGAGAAAAAATATCTTCATTTTATTTCTTCCAACCAATTTTTTTAATATAAATCTTAAAATATCCATTGAAAAATTTAGAATTCCAGCTTCGAGGTGTACATGTTTGTTCACAGAGGCTATTAATTAAAAAAAAAAATTCAAACCTCTACTTGAGGTAGATATTGCTCAATGCTCATGACAGACAAACAAACTATTCATTGTATTAATATAGATGAGTTAAGGGTCCTGGGTTCGATTATCGGCATGGCCGAAAAAGTATTATGGGTGGGTACAATGTGGATTAAACCTTTCACAGTGATGAATTAATGGCTGGGTGCTGGATGTTCTAGCTATATCTGAGTTAGTCTATAAGTCATGGGCTGATATCGTCGGTTTAGAGGTAAAACTCATTAAGTGCATTTCTGCTTGAAGTGAGTTTATATGTGTGTATATGTTAACATTTCAAGATCTGTAAGAAGAGAAAGTCATTAAATGTGTAAACTTATCTCTCTATATTTTTTTTAAATAAGAAATCATCAAATTCAACATTGAAAGCTTATTTGCCAAGTAAAATTTATCATTCACTTAGCAAATCTCCAAACATTGAAAATGCTACTTAGTGAGTTTTATCTCTAAACCGACTATATGGTCAATCTATTCAGGGAGTGCGCGTTAAATAACTCCAATAAAGGGGGTAAAAAATGAAAATATTAATAAATAAGTAAAAAAAGAGTAGATAATAATATTAATTGAATTTAAAGCTAAACATTATATTAAATGACTTAAAAAATAATATTAAAACAGTGTTGATCTGCAAAATAAATAAACTACTAGCTAATAAGCAGACGCATAAAAATGCATCTTAAGTGATGAAATTAATTCTAATCCAATTAATGAATTAAGAAATTAAAAATAATTAAATTGTAGAAAGCAGAAAAATATTGTATAGACTGAATTGCAAAGTACCCACTCCGGTGGCCGCATGGCATATGACGTCACTCTCACTGTCAATGACGGGGATATTAATGTTCAATTCCGGTCGGGTGTACTGTAGGTGGGTTTTTACCTAATTAGTTTTCTACTCTCCTTCCACGCAAATTCAGGTACACTTTCTCTAAATGTGACCCTTCTCATCCCTACCACATTAGAGTATTATCATATTTACGTATAGTTTGAACGGTTAGTAAGACGAGGTGATAAAATAATAATTATTATATATGAAAGTTTTTCGTTAAAATTTCCAAATAATTAAATCCCAGAAGAACGGTCTTCGTTAGTAAGTTAGGGAATTTACTATAGTATTGAAGTATTAACACAGTTGGTTTGTAGCGGATCTGACGTTAGTTACACATTCAACCACCAAGCACTGTTGTTAATACGTGATTATGCGTAGAGAATATGAATCGATGTTTTAATTGATATTGATTTATAACTTGAATATACTCCCCCTCTAAAAAAACAGAACATTTTACATAAAAAAAGGAAAATTATGCTGACTAGGACGATAGAGTGGATTTGTCAAATGGTAGAAGGGATATTGTATGAAGTTGAACATGTACGAATATCATTTATTCAGATTACAAAAAAAAAGTTGATATGTATTAATATTTAAAAAAAATTGTGATGATACATTTCACCGTTATTCAGTAAATAATTTTTTTTAACACGTTGTCTTATTACATCTTCAGGTTATACGCATATATAATTATTCTAATGGGGTAGGGATGAGGAAGAAATCATTTTAGAGGTAATCTATCTTTATTTGCATGGAAGGAGAGTGGGAAACCATTTAGGGAATACCACCCTCAATATATCCGACTGGGATTTGAATCACAATATTCCCGTCATCATCAGACCAGTCTAAAACGCTTTTAGACCATTAGGCCTCTGAAGTGGGTAGTAATTATTTAATACTTTCAGTTTCACACAATATATTTTCAGTTTAAAAAAAATCCTCTACATCATGGATGTGCTAAATATTTTTAAGGAGAAGCCACAAATTTATAAAATGACAATTTATTTCACCAATAATTTCTCAAATTTTACCAAACAAATTATAATATATTTGTCTAGACTAAAATAATCTACTAAGCAAATTAACATCTACAATTTTACAAATTATATATAGCAAAACTTAATAATTACAAAATTATTTACAAAGTTCGATTTAACTGATTTAAATTTCAAATTTTAAACTAAGGATAAATCGAGGATAAAATAATTTATTGTTATTGATCAAGATGTTAGAAATCTAGAGCTTACGGTTCTATACTCTAAGGGTTACATTTGAGAGTTAAGGCGTTAAAAAATTTTAATCAGAAAAAAAATAATTTAAAAATCTGCCTTTTTTAGGTTCTGATCCATGGTCTATACTACTTAAGTGTGCAATGTTCCATATTTATAGGTCACCTAGCGGCTTCTGGAATATATGGAAGGACACAAGCATTAATAAATTAGATATAGAGATAATTTTATGCCAATGTCGCAGTTGGTATTATAATATTTTGAAATTCCAATTTT
This sequence comes from Timema douglasi, assembly GCA_901482245.1. Lineage (NCBI taxonomy): Eukaryota > Metazoa > Arthropoda > Insecta > Phasmatodea > Timematidae > Timema > Timema douglasi. The sequence goes on from CABEEJ010000639.1 coordinate 221,050, forward strand.
TAGTATTCATTTAAACTTATAATACAATAAAAGTTAAGAAAGTTAGAGAAAATCCAAGTCATCTGCTGATGCACACCTTTTAAGAGTCGTGCATTTTTAGAACAAGTAGAACTCTTTTTTTTCTAACTGTAAAATTCATAACTGAAAATAAATGATCAAAAATGGAGTTATATATTTTATTTCTCCTTTATTATTAGACTATTTTTGGTGTCGTTTCGTCCAAGTGGTGTGTGAGTGTGTGTGTGCTTTTTGTGATTCGGGTCAGGAAAAGCAGTAGAGGAAAGGCGTCAGGGGTTTTGGAATAGGAGCAGGGGTTTTCGTGAAGGTTTGTGTACGTATTTCGGTGACTATTTCCCAAGGGATTGTGGAACGAATGGGAGGGGAAGGGGAGGTAAAGTGTCCAGGGAACTGGCTGGAGCTGAGAAACACCGGCAGTTTTCTTTTTTTCTTTTTAAAGAACAATTGTGGGAGGACAGGGTTCGTGTGTATGCTTGAGGGGAATATTAGGGGGAGGGGTGGATTGAGGGATGTAAGGGGAATTAGAAAGAAATAGTATAAAATTGAAGAAGAAATGTAGGATCTCTCGAAACACCATAATCAAAATCTTTTGTGTTTTCTTCCCGCCACATAATACAGTGCCCCTTTAGGGTTATACTCGTACATTATCTACACTAGTATAGTAGGGAAAATAAAGGTAACATTATAGAAGAAAATTTACCATCAATTTCATGTAAGAAGAGTGGGAAACCATTTAGGAAAAAAAAACTTCAGTTAACCCATCTGCGAGTGACGTGTTAGACCAAGTTACTATTGATTAAATTTTATGGCTGTATTTTGAAATTAAGAAATAATATTTCCTATAGTGACGAAGAAAATATATGAAGGTAGAGTGTATGGATAAAAGGAAGGAGTGTGCCATGTAATAGTCGTGGCTAAATGTAGTATTCAAATGTGTGAAAAAAAGAAACATTAAGAGTTTTAAGAATAAAAAAACATGTATAATTCAGTATAAGTAAGTTGTTGATGCGAAGGGAGTGTGCAAGGATACGGAAGTGTGGAGAAAGTTAGTGAGGATGAATTAAGTACGGAGTTGTCTTTTGAGCTTTATGCACAGTTCCTTACATACCCCGTAAGGGAACGGTGTTATTGGGTATGTACGTGTGTATGTGTGTATGTGTGTGTGTATGTGTGTATGTGTGTATGTATGTGTGTGTGTATGTGTGTATGTGTGTATGTGTGTATGTATGTGTGTGTGTATGTGTGTATGTGTGTATGCATGTGTGTATGTATGTATGTATGTATGTGTGTATGTGTGTATGTGTGTATGTATTTATATAGGAGTATATATGTATGTATATTTACTCCTATTATTACACTGCTTGCCTTGGTATAGAACCGGGCTTAAGTTATAATTAATTTCCTTCCGTATAAGAAAACACATTATTTTATTAGTGTTATTATTTAGTCCGTTGCCTTGTCCGAATTGAGTCCTTCAGCAAGCCTTACCCCTTGTCAGCATCTTCCGATTTATATTCTGAAATTTATTTTTTCCTTGTTTAAGGTCATTCATTAGTTTCATTCTCCATTTCCTCGTCCCTTTTCCTCCGTCTACCTTGCATTCTATAACAAATCAACCATCTTTTTTTTTTTTAATGATATGAATCGCTTACAGAATGGTTCGATTTTCATTTAATTTTCATTTAATATCCCTAGAACTTCAACCAGATGTACTCACTTTAGGTGACCTGGCGGTCTAGGGGTAAGGTGTCAGACTTCTATGCTGGTGGCCGGGGTTCAATCCTCGGTCCCGGCAAAGATTTATCTGATTACCAAACCCTTCCTTCACCTCTGACAAGACATCTTGTGAATGTGGGGAATGCCAGGCCTCCACCGTGGTTCGGATTCCACGTTAAACTGTAGGTCCTCCATTTCATCTCACAATCACCCTACCATTTCACATTAGCGTAAGTGCGTATAACCCGAACGGGTAGTAAGACGCGGTGCTAATAATAATAATACTCACTTTATCAACCTCTATTTTCCTCCCGCACCACATCTCAATACTTTCCAAACATATATTCTTAGTTTTACTCAAGGTCCATGTTTCAGCTCCATGCAAAGCAATGTTCCATATTATATACCCGCTTAACCGGTTTCTTCCTCATATCCAGGTCTAGTTTGCTAGTTGTAACATATTTTTATCATAATGATTTGAGGTATTTAATGTGCATTTTATGAACTGACTGATTATATCAGCACACAACTAATAAACTAACTTAACTCTAGAGCAGACACAACAACCAACTCCTCAGACGTTATATCATCACTGTGAAAGGGGAAGTCTACATTTCACAATGATACATTTTTTGGCCATGTCGAGAATTAAGCCCGAGGTCACCCTTCGCTCATTTATCTGCACGCTACCACCTGATAATAAGGTTTCAGACTTATTTTTGTTTAAAACCTCTTTGACCATTACTTTTTTTTATTTGGATAATCTCATATGTAACTGCTCCGACCGACTTGACTATCTAATCCGAATGGTTGAGTAGAAGTTTAAAAATAACACAAAACGTCATTTAGAAAAAACGTAAAAAGATGATCTAGTAAATAAATTGGGGTCTAGGATGGTGACAGGGGCCTCCCCTAGAGTATTTGGGTCAATGCCAGGAATTCAAGGATGACCTGAAAACATGGACACATTTGAAAAAAAGATTCGATTAAGTTCACGATAATTGTAATGTTATATGTTAATATATGTTGGTTAATTGAAGAATATAAGGTCTCACGAACTTCAAAGTGATTATTCTGCAAAACTATAATTTATAAATAGTAGTATTAGAGTGAAGATGAGGAAGTGAAAGAGCGTGGAATACAATTTAGTATGGTGAGGTGTAAAGTGATGTTAATGACATGGAAGAGGATAAGGCCTAGTAAAACTATAAAGTTGGATGGAGAAGCTAAGAAAATTAAAGAACATAAAATATCTTGGAAACTTTATTGAGGTTAAAGGTAGAAGTATAGAAGATCTAATAAGAAGAGGACAACAGGGAGAGTTATTCTATAGGGGTGTAAGTGACTTGATATGGAGGAGAGAAGTGTGCTTGAAGTGTATGTAGGAAAAATACCATGAGGGAGGCCACGAAAGAGATAGGAGGAGCAGATAACAAAAGTGTGCAAGTGGTAGGAGAATAATGGAAGCAATTGAAGGAGAAAGAATGGTGGAAGAATAGAGGAAGATGAAGGCCTTTTACTAAACAGACTTGGCCAAAGGCTGGAAACGGTTGATGATGATTATGATGATGTGATGATGAGTATTAGAATAGTGTTGTAAACCTGTACCGGTAGGTAGGAGGACTAAATAATAATTATCTTCTGGTGGCTCGCCAAGTGATGGGTATGTTGAGTGTTCCAATTATAACCAGATATACTGAGGGTGGTGCTTAATACAAACTACCTACACGCAAATATGGGTACATTTCATCCTAAATTATATGTTCGTCAGTAATTTAGTGGTGTAAATAAAGGAGTAAGACATGACTAAAATAAAATAAAAAGGGACTTAGTGTTTGTTTTTTTGTTTAGTGTTTTATGTCTTACTTTATCCATCAGGATTTTATCACACTCCCAGTCGGGATTCAAACCCTGAATTCCCCGTCACAGGAAAACCAGACTAGATTATCCTGACACTTAGGTTTGAGACTATGACGCTCATTAAAAACTACAACAGTTCTTAGCTGCAAAAAGATTATCATAAAGGAAGTGAACTGTTGTAATTCGGCTCTTCAGTACGCGTTGGTTTTGAGGTTGAGTATGATAGTAAATACGTGCTTAACCATACCTCTCTATCGACTATTTTATACATCCATCATTGTTTCCAGGTGACCTGGCGGTCTCGGGGTAAGGTGTCAGACTTCTATGCGGGCGGCCGGGGTTCAATCCTCGGTCTCGGCACAGATTTATCTGATTACCAAACCCTTCCTTCACCTCTGACAAGACATCTTGTGAAGGTGGGGAATGCCAGGCCTCCACCGTGGTTCGGATTCCACGTTAAACTGTAGGTCCTTCATTTAATCTCACAATCACCCTACCATTACACATTAGCGTAAGTGCGTATAACCCGAACGGGTAGTAAGACGCGGTGCTAATAATAATAATAATTTATTGTTTCCAGCCTGTGGCCTGTCTCAGTTTTTTATTCAAGCCATATTTTTTTCCACTACCGGCTTGCTAGGCCGGTCGTAGCTTCACATGTCTTATAATCTAACTTTAGACTAGGACAGGAACAACATCCAGTCCCCGGCCGTTAATTCATCACTGTGAAAGGTTAAACTCACATATCACCAATGATCAGTTTTTCAGCCATGCCAGGAATAGATTCCGTGGCCCTTAGATCAGCAAACAAACTGAGCTAAGGTGTCAGATCTCTTGACTATTTAAATAACAAACTTTTTTTTTTTGTCATTTCACCTCATTCTCTAAAATTAAAACTAATTGAATCTTTTGATAACTCCCAAGTGTTATATTTTGTTTGTATTGTTTTCTGTTTTCTTTATTGATTTTTTGTTTGTTTGACTCCAATCACACGAGTGTTGTGCAAGTAAACAATCCCCAGTGTATTTCTATAAATTGACAGCATTCTGTAAGAACTGCCTAAGTCAAAGCGCAGCTTACTGGAAGACAAACAGAATTGCTCGAAACGCACAAATTGTAAGGCAACAAATTGGTAGCTACCAATAAAAAAATATATATATATATACCAGCATTGTTTTAAAGAAATAAAAGGTATAAAGGTTCGTCATGTTCATACAACACAATATTTATTGTATAAATTTAAAATCATATTTTTTTTAGCTCAATATTTAGAGGTATATTAAGAATAAAGATACGCCAAGGCCTTTCAGATTTATGAATTGGTTTGAACACCTTCTGTAAAACTAGTTCTGTATAAAATACTATTTTTGTTGATATAATACCAAGTTTTATTTTCTCATATAGAGGAATTATTTAAGGGCATTTTTTTTTTTACCTCAATAATATGTGTCTTCACGAATGTCACATAAGTAAATTAATAATAATAATAATATAAGACAACCTATGGATCGTATCTGGACTAGTAGTCAGAGCTTCTGGATACATATCAAGAGATCGTGGATAAGGATGTAAAAAGAGTATCGATACTAGTATTTTTTTACTTGATACTTTTACTGATATTAGTACTCACACTCCGGTATCGGATCAGTATCGAAAGAAACCACTTTTTTTGTTATCTTCATTCATGCTGGGATTAAATGTTTATTAGTTGGAGTGTAGAAGAAGAAAAAATGACACTATTTCTCAATTCTCACTCATGTTCTGCATGATAAGCCAGAAGCAACTCAAGCACTCGATCTCTTTTGGATTATCATAACTTGTAACTTGTTCTTTTATATTTGTTTATCAACACAGCCTGATACCTGACGGGGTGAGTAGTGACCAGTCTACTACCCCTTCCTTCATCAATGAGCACGATCATAACAAACTAAACAAAATAATCTTTTGTAGTCAACTCAAAAGTCCCCCAAGCAGATGAACAAAAAAGTTTATACACGTTTCGATACCGATACTTACTGCTATAGATACTTTTCTTCCGATACTTTTGATGCGTTCAGTATCGATACTTTTAATGAGTATGGTATCAATATTTTATTTTCGATACTGTTAATGAGTACAGTATCGATACTTTTCTTCCGATACTTTTAATGAGTACGGTATCGATACTTTCCTTTCGATACTGTTAATGAGTACAAAATTGATACTATTCTTCCGATATTTTTAATGAGCATCGATACTTTTCTTTCGATACCACGTCTCTAGTCGTGGATTATATCCCCGGCGGACCCAGATATTCTGTGAAATAATGGGTCTAGAACGGGGTCAAACTCGGCCTCGTGAGGACAAATGAGGAGCTACTGGAATAAAGAAGTAGCATATCTGGTCCAAGAAACTGAGATTAGTGGCCAGATGGTTCATTGTGCTGATAACATGACACCTTATATCCGATAATGTTGACACTATCTTCGCTAACATACAGCGGCCACTCAGTCCATATGAGCTGAAGCTATGGAGATTTTAATTTCTATCGACACCTCAGCGAGAGAAAGTATAGTGATCTTCAAAAAAAATTGAACTCGAGATTTTGATATGAATTAATATCGACGTTTCATAACCCCCTTGAAACAAAAATTTGGTTTTCAAAATTCCGTCTGTCTGTTTATCTGTCTGTATCTAGGGCTAGAGCCGAAACTAATTTAACTATTGGGCTTAAACTTGGTAATAAGGTCTCCCCAATGTGTTTTTAGAATTAGATATCAAACCCTAAATTTAAACGTAGTTTACTGAAGGGCTAAATAAAAAAAAAAGATCGGTTTTCTCAAAATTAACTTTAAAGATTTTGATTACATTTTGTATCTAAACACGGTTTATCATTATAAACAAGATGGAAACTCTAATTTTATCGTGAAAATGACTTTTATGGTACCTTACATAAGGGAAAATTTTCCAATTTTCATCAATTCTTCTCAACTATTTGAGATAAGAAATATCTTATCATTATAAAATTGTGATACTCTTTAAGGATTTACATTTTTTTATTTGAAATATAGTTTAATAGAACCAATAATTTCTTAGCTATAAGCAAATATATTTATTTATATGTACTCTTTAAATCAGGTACACTATTCGAAAAAACCTTCTCCAACCTTAGACGGTCCCTAACTCCGCAGACGCATCAATGGAAAATCCCCCTTGTTCTTTCCAGCCCCCTTTGTCCTCCCCCCCCCCCCC
>CABEEJ010000639.1:229498-241005 GCA_901482245.1 Timema douglasi
CCTTTAACTTCCATACCTCGCGCGAGCCGGGAGCTGAGTTGGGACTGCTATGATGAACGCTCTTAAAGCACAAGGAACGAAGAATTTAAGCGAGACACGAGTGAATTTTTGTGTAGCAGGAGTGGGGGAAGGGGATTGGGGGTCAGGGGTAAGTAAAAACATCCTCCAGTTAAAACAGAACCTTTCTTTGTTGAGTTCACAAAGGGCAAATTATTTGAGACTTATTTAAACATTAGATACCAGTGGTATGGGCGTGGTTGACATGTGCAGAAACACGTGTGATCAGTGATCACTAAACAAAGACAGTGTTTCGGCTTCGAGCATAACTAGAAATAATTTTTTATTTAGCTTTGAAGAGTTGTTTACTATTTGAATGATCTTTACTATAGCCCAATTCTCACAGGAATCTACCGACATAATGTGACAGCAAAAAAAAAAGTTACTAATATTTCACCTACTCATACGTCATATCTTGTGAGCTGTGGCTACCATTTATGACAGATTATTGATAGTTACTAGATAACATGGTTGATATTAATGATGTTTTTATTAATTTCGACCGAAAATAATACGTTTGTAACCCGCTTTGGTGGCCGCATGATCTAAGACACTAATCTCGCAATAGACTTGTCTGCCGATGATGGGGCGATCGGGGTTCGATACCGGTCGGTTGTACTGGGATGGTCTTTACCTAAATGGTTTTCCCGTTTCTCTTCACACAAAATATTTAGATACTCTTCCTAAAAATTCAACCTTTCTAATACCTAAAGTGATTAGTGTAATTACTACATTAGTGTATAGCTCGGGCGGGTAATAAAATACGGCGCTAAAAAAGCTATACGTGGATATTTACTAAAAGGTGTTTAAAATATCCATTCAAGAGAAAATCAAGGTATAGTTATGTGTTTTTTTTAAGGAATTAACAAATACGTCTTTATTTTAAGATGGTTTGGAGTAACAAGTGTGTTCTCAGCGTTAGACCACGTGACCACTGAAGTAGGTTATAAAAACAGGAATAATATATTTTTCTAAAATAATAAATACTCGAAACAGATAAAAATTATTTCGGGAATATCATAAAGGCAGGTTGGTATTGGGAACAAGGATGGAGGTAGAATCACTCCCCGCCCCCCCCTCCCTTCTTCTTTTGAACATCAGTTTGCCTTCAGGGCGCCAGAGATCGGGCCTAGCAACACTTCCTGTCATATATATATAGCACGTTCAGATTCTTGATCGCGTGAAATCGAATTCTGCGAAGGCCTTCCCATCTGGATTCAACTTGTATCACATCATAGAAACCCTTACATTTACTCATACCATCTTTTACCAGTTTTTTTTTACCTCCACCCTCTCCCCTTTCCTCTTCTCCCTTCCCCCTTGTACTTTCTCCTTTTCACTATCTATGTTTCAATCCTCACCTGCGGAGACAAGAAAAATCACAAGAGAAAAGGAATATAAAATAACCAATATATATTTTTACTGTCCTGTTTGACGAGGGTGTAGAATTTGATATTTCGTTTCTCTTTGGCTCTTTCAAAGTGAACGTCACAGTGTGTACGTCAAAAATAGTAAGCTTAGCTCATATGTGTGACTGGAATATTCAGGAATCTTCTCTGTCCCTGCATTAAACTATGGGTGAAGAATGGGGTACGTTCGAGTTCCTCCACGAGACCTGGTTTATTCCCCAATCTAAAATAGATCCCTTAATCGCATAACTGAGTTCCTCCACTTGAGGGGTGGAGGGTTGAGTTCCTCCACGAGACCTGGTTTATTCCCCAATTTAAAATAGATCCCTTAATTGCATAACTTGAGTTCCTCCACTTACTTGAGTTCCTCCACTTGAGGGATGGAGGGTTGAGTTCCTCCACGAGACCTAGTTTATTCCCCAATTTAAAATAGATCCCTTAATTTGCATAACTTGAGTTCCTCCACTTGAGGGATGGAGGGTTGAGTTCCTCCATGAGACCTGGTTTATTCCCCAATTTAAAATAGATCCCTTAATTGCATAACTTGAGTTCCTCCACTTGAGGGATGGAGGGTTGAATTCCTCCACGAGACCTGGTTTATTCCCCAATTTAAAATAGATCCCTTAATCGCATAACTTGAGTTCCTCCACTTGAGGGATGGAGGGTTGAGTTCATCCACGAGACCTGGTTTATTCCCCAATTTAAAATAGATCCCTTAATCGCATAACTGAGTTCCTCCACTTGAGGGATGGAGGGTTGAGTTCCTCCACGACAACCCAAGGAAGTGATAAGTAGTCAGAATGAAATAGCCAAGTACAAACCTAGCTTTAGAAACTTACAGAGTGTATATTATGTAGTTATGGTTCTTATTCAAACTAACTTAAAATGGGTGTTTAGGGGACGCAAGAAAAGGTGTTTTTTTAGTAAAATATTTTTCTGGCCAAAATAAAACAAACATTTCTCAAGTCGAAACAGAGAGTTTTTTTTTACATGGTGAACTCTACAGTTTTTGAATATCTGTCATGAGCATAGCGGCATTAGATAGCAAACTTTTTAAATGAAGAGAGAAAGTTGGTATCAAATTTCAGTACACACATGACATATATTCAAAAACTGATTATATTATTATGTGAAGAAAATTAAACTATGTTTCTACTGGAGCAATATTTGATTTATTTTGACAAAAAAAAGATTCTTTTTTTTAAATGGGGGAAAAAACATTGCCTATTTATCGCTATGTCTTAGGCCGATTCTACAACTCGACGGTTTTGGCGCTAGCTTACGCCTCTAAACTCTTGGATATACACCCAACTGTCAAAATGCGACTGATAAACAGCTACCATAAAACGCTACTGATTCTACACTAGTGGTTTAAATGTATCGGTTGTTGCTTACACTTACGCAGAATGGTTTAAAAATGGACATTGTACAGGTCGGCTGTATTGCGGGACTTATTTTGTTGGAGGAAACTCGCCAAAAAAAACTTGTCACAAGAGACGTTGGTGGACTCGGCCCATATTATTGAAACGTCTCTCAACAGGACGGTTTCATATTATGTTAATGAGTCACAGAATGTACCCAGAGAAGTTCTTTTTTGTATTTTTATTAATAATTCTTATTATTATTAGCACTTCGTCTTGCTACCCGCTCGGGATGTACGCACTTACGTTAATGTGTAATGTGTAGGGTGATTGTGAGATGAAATGAAGGACCTACATTTTAACGTGGAATCCGAACCACGGTGTAGGCTTGTAATTACACACATTCACAAGTTGTGATTACCCGCCTCGGTGGCGTAGTTGGCTAACGCGCTTGTCGGGTTGAGCTCTACTGTTGAGGACGGGGAGATCGAGGTTCGAATCTCGGTAGGGTGAACTGGGGGTGGTTTTTCCTAAATGATTTTCCACTCTCCCTCCACGCTAATGCAGGTTCACTTCCTCTAATTCAACCTTCCCAATTCCTAATCCATTAGAGTAATTAGTACTATAAAGCGTATAACCCAAACGGGTAGTAAGACGCGGTGCTAAATATTACTATTTATTCTTTCAGAGGTGAAGGAATGGTTTGGCAATCAGATAAATCGGTGCCGGGACCAGGGCTTGACCCCCCGACCCCTAGCACAGAAGTCTTAACCATGGCTCGTTCTGACCTCATGTAACGGAAGAGAGTTAATCATAGATCTCTCTTCATCCCACACCTAATTAAAGTGGAGTAACTAGGCTATTGTACTCTTGACGTTTTATGATCTCTTCCTCGAGGAACTATGTAGGCCTACTATGAATGTGAACTCTCCGGAGAAATGACCATATAAACATGGGAGGAATCCTGAATAGCTCAGCGGTAGAGCACTGGCGTACCAAGCCAGCGGTTCTGGGTTCACTTATCGTGTCCCGGTGTCATCTTTTTTTTCAAATCTACATATCTACCTATTAATGACGGAGCCTACTTGGAAAGTTCAAAGCTATTTTGCGAAGCGGGGGGTGTATCTTGGCTTTACGCGCCTTAGCACACTAAGTGTTATCACAATCTGTGTTTTATCTACTGATAACATCTCCCCTCTCCCTCTGACGATTTTACACAGTCACTATACTATTCGTGCCTTGAACACATTGACTTGGATTTGAAAATTACCTTTTATCTGTTTCCTACTCTAAATATATATGTTTTCTACCATGGACGTTTATAATCTACATCCTGGCAGGATGTTTCCTATATAACATTTTTCTAAGCAAGCCAATATGACCTAAATTGTAGATGGTTTATAAAAAAGTAAGTTTACAAAAAAAAAACTACTTAGAGACAAAACCAAAATTTGACATTGTAAGATTATTTTTAGGTTTATTTAAGAGTGTATTGGCATTTGTTTCAACGTTATATCTTTAAAACTCTCTGAATAAAACGTAAATTCATGAGCATGAGAAATCATATCTTGGCCTGCCGTGACGTCACAGGTAGGAAACATCCATAAATAACACTATAACGGTGACCTGGCGGTCTAGGGGTAAGGTGTCAGACTTCTGTGCAGGCGGCCGGGGTTCAATCCTCGATCCTGGCACAGATTTACCTGATTACCAAACCCTTCCTTCACCTCTGACAAGACATCTTGTGACTGTGAGGAATGCCAGGCCTCCACCGTGGTTCGGATTACACGTTAAACTGTAGGTCCTCCATTTCATCTCACAATAACCCTACCCTTAACACATTAGTGTAAGTGCGTATAACCCGAACGGTTAGCAAGACGCGGTGCTAATAATAATAATAATAACACTATAACCCGAACGGGTAGTAAGATACGGTGCTAACATTAAAATTAATAATAACATTAAAATGCTATCAATTTTGACCGCCAAAGAGTATCTTGATATTTTCGCAAAGTTTCTTCTAATGTGAATGAACTGTAGTACCTATTTGTTGTATCGGTAATGATGGCGATAGGTAAACAGAAACACAAAGATCATGCCGCGCTACAAATATACAAACCTGTACATAGTTCGTATCATGGCGATGATCTAATTAAGGGTTCAGAGTCTATAGACTCAAGTTAAGTACCCACGTAATATCGACACTTGCCCGGTCTCTTCAGTCACCATTGTGATGGTAGCCATTGACTTTCCGACCCCTCTCTACGAACCTCACTCAGGTGAGGGACAATGTGCCCATATTGAGACATTGTGACACAATTAATTTCCTGCCCCATTCCATTGTCAATTAATGATTAGCGCCATCACATCGCATGCAAATGAGCCAACGAGAGGGGTGGGGGGGGGGGAGAATCAGATGGAATGAGAGCGACATAACAATATGTGCGAGGCTTACAAATGTCACCTTACCTTTGCGTCGCCATGAATGCATTTAAAATACTTTCAAAATCACTATTTCTTTAAATTTTATTTGGTGACCTGGCGGTCTAGGGGTAAGGTGTCAGACTTCTGTGCTGGCGGCCGGGGTTCAATCCTCGGTCCCGGCACAGATTTATCTGATTACCGAACCCTTCCTTCACCTCTGACAAGACATCTTGTAAATGTGTGGGAATGCAAGGCCTCCACCGTGGTTCGGATTCCACGTTAAACTGTAGGTCCTCCATTTCACCTCACAATCACCCTACCATTACACATTAGCGTAAGTGCNCACCCTACCATTACACATTAGCGTAAGTGCGTATAACCCGAACGGGTAGTAAGACGCGGTGCTAATAATAATAATAATTTAAATTTTATTTAATGAATTTACCAATATACGTGTCATACTTTCTTTCTGGTCTAAGTAATGGGGCTTATGACAAATTCCGGTGGTAATTCAGACGTTTTGTGGTTTATGTGGGAATATACAGATAACGAGTTTTATTAATATACTTCTACCACTTTTTTTGTTGTCTCAAATAGAGTCCATTCACTAGCTGTTAACATATATGTGATTAAAAATTTGTAACCTTTTATTTGATAACCCTTAAAATAAAGGTATTTCTTTTTAAGTTTAGTGTATATGCGTCGGTAGAACCGGGTGACAACTGTAAAAGAAATAACCACGTTCGTACCCACATTTTTGATTGTGGTTTTTCTTGCAGTGACTCGTGCTGAAGTCTCCAAATGTAATCTTCAATAATTGTTACTTTCAGGACGAGTGATAAGACGCAGAGAGAATAAAATAAGACACCTTTAAAAAACCAACCATATTAACAAATATCTTTGTTAAAAGCCATGTTAATCTAGACATGTCGGATTTAATTCACTAAAATTTCCGCTAGCCCGCTTCAGTGGTCGCATGGTCTAACGCGCTACTCTCGCAGTAGACTAGACTGCCGATGATGGAGGGATCGAGGTTTGAATCTCGGTCGGATGTACTGAGGGTGGTTTTCCTTAATTGTTCTCCACTCTTCCTCCAAGCAATTGCGGGTAAACTTCCTATAAATATGACCTTCCTCATCCTTAAAACCACTATCGTAGCTACAGTAGCCCCATGGCTTCTTTGGTGCTGACTGACAGCTCACAGCTCACAGCTGATGGCTTTTAAAAGTTACCAGACCAAATTATGTATACCTACGCCGAACTATATACTCTGCAAAAACATGTGTTTAGCAACTGTCCCTTCTGACGGTCCAAATTTAGTTATATACCTAAATGTTGTCTGTCAGAAGTCAGCTGTGAGCTGTCTGTCAGCACCAAAGAAGCCGTCTTTTTAAGCGCTATCACAAACTATTTTGTGTTTTTCGAGAAAAAATGTTCACTCCTTAAAAGTGAAAATACCACTTTTTGTCACATTTATGATTTTTTTTTAACATAAAAGCTACAAGCCGATTTAGTCCAAAGTATATACATTCAATTTCTACAATTTTTCTCCTAATTATCACTTTGAGAAAGTGTATGGTAAATTTATTTGTAATAAAACAGCTATCGTACCTGAACTGACATGTTGATATCAACAGTTGTTGAATATCCGTCATGAGCATACCGGAACTAAATGAGAGACTTTTTGTATTAAGAGAAAAAGTTGTCATTGATTTCCCTGGCCATTATTGACGGATATTCAATAAATTTTGAGGTCACCACGTGAAGAGAATTAAGCTCTATACTTTTACATGAGCAATATTTTATTTATTTTGGACAACAAATGCTTTGCCAAAAAAAACTGCAAAAATACTGACCTTTTCTCGCGTTCCTTCCCCTCCCACCTTAATAACCTCGTAAGTTTAACTTAATAGGTGAATGTATTGACACCTTAAAGACAAGGTTTATATCTTTAGAAAAATAAGTCTTGGTCTGTAGATTTGTACAAACCCCACCAGACATCTGAAAATTAATGTCGTCGAGTCTTGGGACTAGCGGCAAAGTTTACTTTAACGACATTTCGACTGGCAATGACTCGTAGCTTTTAGGTCACAGCGTTACGTCAATTAATTACACGAAGTACTAGGGCGTCATAGCACAAGCTACACTTTCCTTGGAAGTGAAACTCTAGTTAATTATTGAGTCATGGGAATAGGAAAATATCAAAGACGATTTTCCCTCTCGGTCATCAAATTATTTAACACCCTATTAACAGTTTACTTTGTGTTAAAACTAAAACTTTAATTCAAACAATTTTGTTCCCTTCTTACTGCCTACTACCAGTTGGGTAGTATGCATGTATTAATTACGATGGTAAGAAAGAAACGTACCCTTATTTGCGTATGGAGCGAGTGAAAAACAACCTCACCATACATGACCAATCTCTTTATACTCCACAATTTATTATTATTATTATTAGCACCGCGTCTTACTACCCGTTCGGGTTATACGCACTTACGCTAACGTGTAATGATAGGGTGATTGTGAGATGAAATGGAGGACCTACAGTCTAACGTGGGATCCGAACCACGGGGGAGGCCTGGCATTCCTCACATTCACAAGTTGTGATTAATACACGTCTTGTTAGAGGTGAAGGAAGGGTTTGGCAATCATATAAATCTGTGCTGGGACCTAGGATTGAACCCCGTACCCCAGCACAGAAGTCCGACACCTTACCCCTAGACCCCCAGGTCACCCTCCACAATCTAGTCTTAACACGAGAATGACGTGTTAGAGCGTGCAACAGCCGATGCGGGTACTGATAATTTAAATCTGCTTCGGTGTCCGCATGGTCTAAAGCGTAACTTTCTTAATAGACTAGACTGCCGATGGTGGAAAGATTGGGGTTCTAATCCTATTTGGGTATAGTTAGGGGTGGTATTTACTAAATAAATTTCTACTCCCTCTTCACGCTAATGTGTGTACACCTCCTCTGAAATCAACATTCCTCATCCCTAAGACATTCACGTAGTTATTACATGTGCGTATAACCCGAACTTGTAGTAATAAAAGGAGCTAAACTTTTTATTATAAGGAGAAACAGCTGAAAAAAATTTACTGTGTTTAATTTTTACTTTCTCGCTATCCTACAGGTAGAGAAAGTATTGTGATCGCCAAAAAAACCAACTCAATATTTTGATGAATCTTGACGTTTCATGACCCCCCGAATCCAAAAAAGTGGTTTTTGACTTTCTGTCTGTCTGTGCCTCCAACTAGAGCCTAAACTATTTTACCGATCAGGCTAAAACTTGGTATCTAGGGTTTTCATAGGGTTGCCACGAGGGGTTTTTGGAATTGAATAGCCAACCCTAAAATTAAGGGTAGTTTACTGAATTGCAAAAAGAGATAAAGTCTATTTGATCAAAATCGGCTCTAGAAATTTTGATTAAATTTCATTTCTAATCATTTATAAATATTACAAACAAAATGGCTTCTCTCAATATTTCGGCAAAATGACTTTAAGGGCTCCGGTCTGATGCGTAAATTATCTTTTTTTATAATATCTCTTAGCTATTTGAGATATGAAATTACTTAATGTTACAAATATGTAGGTCTCTCTATAATACAAATATTTTATAAGAAGCATATTTTTATAAAACCGATAAATTTCAAGCTATACTTAAATATATATATTTTTTTAACTTTTCGAACACAAAAGGTAAAAGTATTGTGACCGCAAAAGAAAATTTAACCTAAAATGTTGATGGATGTTTACGTCTCAAGACCCCCCAAACCCTAAAAATTGGTCTTTTTAATGACGTTGGTCTGTGTGTCTGTTTAAACATAAAATTAAGATTAGTTTAAGAAAGGGCGAAATAAGAAAAAATCGATTTTCTCATAAACGTTTTTAACGATTTTGTTTAAAATTCGTATCTAGGCGTTGATTAAGGTATAAATAAACTGTATATTTTCATTTTACCATGAAAATGATTTTTAGGGTACTTTACAAAAGCAGAAACTTCCGTATCTCCGCAACTATTAGAGATACTAAATAACTTAGCATTGAAAAATTGTAGTACTATTAAAATTAAAAAACTTTTATTCGAAATATATTTGTTGATATCCAACAGTTTCTGAGATAGTGTTAAATATATTAATACAATTTTGTGAGCTTTAGTTGTAAAGAGATACTACTCAAGTTTTAATACAATAATTCTCTAATGCCATAGAGTAACTAAAAATAAGGAGGTTTCTTTATGTTACTTTACTTAAAGCTCTTAGGAGAAATGTTTGTAAACCAATGATCTATATCCATTTTAAACTCAATAATCAATATTTACATTTTTTATTGGTCAAAATTTAAAAGTGAGGAATTTAATAACAATGAGATGACATGAAGATGTGCAACACCTAATAAAATGTCGAAAATTTTAACCAAAAGTTGAAACTTTAATACGAAGTGTTGATTTCTGTGGACCCAATATTAATTTTTTTTATCAGTCCAAACATACAAATGAGGACATTAATTCTTTAAAAACAAAATTATAAAATTTAAAACCGGGACTAAAAAAAAAGTTTTACATAAGTATAGTGCAATTTATGCTTGGATTTACAAGTGTATATTATTTCGTTTCACAGATATTACGAGTTTTGAGTAAATATTTCCATTTTTAAGCAATAGAGCGAGAAAGTCTGTGCGGAGCTCCGTACCATTTATTTAAGACATTTTTATTTTATCTAATAAATATCAACGCTCTTATATAAAAGTATTTGACCTACAATTTAGAAACTTTTTGATTTTTCAATCATATCAATATAAAGTATTGTAATAGTGAAATTTTTCGACGTTAAGATGGATCTTTACTTTTTATGTTTGTTAGAACCCAAAATAATGGATTTTACAAGTAATGTCCATTCATCCATAGCTTGTCCGTCCACCTGTACTTTGGCAACATATCTCAGACGGTCATATAAATTTTGTTCAGACCTGATTAAATGCTATGGGCCAATTATTCTGACCCATTAAAAAAATAGATCCCATCCCTTAAATTAAAGGTGGTTTGATGATGAATTTTTTTATTGCTAAACCCTTTCTTCATCTCTGACAAGACGTGTATTAATCACAACTTGTGAATGTGTGTATTGCCAGGCCTCCACCGTGGTTCGGATTCCACGTTAAACTGTAGGTCCTTCATTTCATCTCACAATCATCTTACCATTACACATTTGCGTAAGTGTATACAACCCGAATGGGTAGTAAGACGTGGTGCTAATAATTACCTTATAAGCTGAATTTATATGAGTGATAGTGAAAGCACCTACCAATTTGGCTTAGAAAGGTAATTTTGCATACCTTACATGGTTAGTTTTACATGCCACAATCAATAGAGGACCAACTGCTTTAATTCCCCTCCAAAGGAAGTTGTGCTACTGATTTTCATCGCTAAGGAAGAATTCGTTGAACTTGGCTGGGTTTGAACCCATAAACAACGTGTCCTGAGGCGAGAACTTTACCCCAAGATCACCGGGGCTGATTCTTACTCTATAAGTATTAATAATTTATATCAAAAAAGGACATATATCACACGACGTGGTGGATCTATACGTGAAAGTAACTCTAATAATTTTTCTAACTTTCAGATTTGGTTCTTTCTATGAAAAATAGCTTACACATAAGTTCAACCCTTAGGGATATTAACTCTTTATTCTAAAGTGTAGGAAAGGGTAGGAAATAGTAGGGTAGCCTAGAGTAAATGTATCTGCATTAACAAGAAAAGGTTATGGGAATATCAAAGTGATAGATCACACATACAAAATTACTCCCAAGTGAACCCGGCTGAGATTCGAAACTCAACCTCTCCATAACCATAACCCGTGCATTTTATTTCAATATAGGAAAATGTCACCATCAAGATAAAATTAAATGAAAATGAGAAATTGGTCCTTTTCAGTACATAATATAAAGGGTCACCCTTATATTAAGTAAGGTTTTTTTGGGGGGTGCAGAGGGGGTCAGTATTTTCTTAAGTTTTATTACGACCAGGAATGGGGGTCAGAATCCATATTACGTCAGTTTTTTTATCAATGTTTAATGTAAGACAAACATTTTTTTGGTCAGAAAATACATTAATGATACAATTTCACTTATATTTAATTTATTTTCTCTAACTAAAGTATGATAAAATAAGATTTAACAACACTTGCTTTGTTACCCATCTTTATATCAAAAAATAACCAAACGATAAAAATAATCTAATTAAACAAATCTTTAAAAAAA